>CM037861.1:15601476-15881133 GCA_021292105.1 Anadara kagoshimensis | reverse complement strand
TGCAAAATGAATATGGAATCATATTTATTTCAAATGTTCTATATAAAGCAATATGCAACTAACCTGAACAAGAACTCTTCTACACAAACCAGCTTTACCAGAGACTTGGCCACCCAACGAGCGGCATAGGCGGCTGAACGGTCAACTTTAGAGAAATCTTTACCAGAAAATGCACCACCACCATGTGCTCCCCAGCCTCCGTAGGTGTCTACAATAATTTTTCTGCCTGTCAAACCGGCATCACCCTGTAGATATACAAAATCATTCCTTAAATACCTTAAACAATCCATTTACTCAGCTTTACTTTTATCATACAAAATATTTCCTACAAATATTTCAAAATAGGGGTGCAACAATAATTATCATCCTCTCTTTGATAGAGACAGTAAATTGCGTTATTTTTGGTTAGAGCCATCAAAACAACTACAAAATTCACATACAATTTAAGATTCTTTTTGGACCAATAAAAATAAACAAATTGTGACCAACAAGAACAGTTTAAACCTTGAATCATTGCCACCATTATTTCAGTGAGAAGTAAAGTGTTATATGGCGTTTGGCACTGTACCCAAAGTATAACAAATACTGTGGCCTTTAGTGAGATGACTAAGTAATCGAGGGGGATCATAATGAGGTTTCACTGTATTTGTACCAGTATAATTAGAAAACAAAGAAAGCATACCTGAGGACCTCCTATGATGAATTTTCCAGATGGCTGAAGATGGAACACTGTTTTATCATCCAATAACTTAGCTGGAATGACTGGTTTAATTACTTTTTCCATTAATTCTTTGCGTAGTTGCTCTAATGTAACTTTTTCATCATGCTGAATTGAGATGACAACTGTATGAACACGGACTGGAACACAAGCACCTTTATCATATTTGTACTCAACGGTAACCTGGTAAATTAGAAAAAAAATTATAAATTTGTTCAAATGCAATGAAACTACAAGGTTTCTACTCTGGATTTATTTTTCCTTGCTTGAATTACTGTAAACCAAGAAATTTTCATTTTTTTGTTTAGTTTTAGTGTAAATTCATTACAGCAACAACATGCATAAGCAAAATTTAAGGAACATTTTGCTGTATAAAATATTGAAATTGAATATGGCATTTGTACCTACCGTCATTTGACAAAGCAAATGAAAAAATTGTCAATACATGTTACCTGAAGTAAACTTTTTCACAAAAACTACCAGATTTACATTATTCATTCAAAATTCTTGATGAAACATACTCAATTATAGCATCTACTCACAGCTATAACATGCTATATGTGATAAAATCAAAGAATATTTAATTGATAATACGGATAATTATCCTATAATTACCTGAGTTTTAGAGTCTGGTCTGGCCCAAGCCATTTCTCCATTTCTACGTAACATGGCTATTCTGGCATTAAGTTGATGAGACAGAACAACAGTTAGTGGCATACATTCTTCTGTTTCATCTGTGGCATACCCAAACATCAAACCCTGAAAATATATAAATAACATATTTCAATGGAGCTGACTTAATAAGCACCAGAAGCAATTATACAGGTTGTGGGTAATACTCAAACATTTACTCTTTGAAAATTTACAGCCAAAAAAAATAGTGCTTGGCCAGTCTGTTCTTAAAATAATTTGAGAACAGAAAAATACATATAGTTTGACTCAATAAATGATTTATAATATATCTAAACCAACATCAACTGCAGTGACACAGTGTTTTCAACAAGAGGCGGCAACAGGCACATCTGACTGCCTAAAACTCCAAATTGGTCAGTTAGAATTCATAAAATTACCTTCCTTGACCACTAGCCTGTTTGATTAGTCAATCTACCTCCTGCTACAAATTTTAAGGAAATCACTGAGGACGTATTGGTGTATTGGTCATAAGCCTTAAGAGCCTATGAAACAAGATACTTCGTCATGTTTTTTAATGTTTTAGAGCTTAAAACTAAATCTTACAATCAGTTATCTGCATGTAAAGTTAAACTTATTGGATATAATTGGGAACTTCAGTTTGAGTCTCAGTTCTGTCTTTTTGTAAAGCAGAATATATGAAAACATGTTTAAAATTCAAAACAATTTACCTGATCTCCAGCTCCGATATCTTCATCCGGTCTGGCTACATGTACACCACCAGCGATATCTGGACTTTGTTCTTCAATAGCGATCAATACATTACATGTCTTATAATCAAAACCTGAAAATACACAAGAAAATAAATATCTCATATAATGATTGACAAAATGACATCAACAGATCACAAAATATGGCTATTAAACAACAATGTTGGCCAAATAAGAACAGAACAATAGCAGGAAAGTAAAATACTGGTAACAGAGCTATTGCACCCTTTTTGAGACTTGTTCAGGGACTTATCAAATGGAGAAAGAATCTGTAGTATTAATGTTAGGGTGTCAATACCACCCTGTAATTTATTTACTATTTGGAAAAAAACCTACAATTTTTACTTGGCAATGGATCCATATTAGGACCATAATTTGGCAGAAAATATTGAAGTGGAGTTTCAAAATGACAACCTGAACTTTATAGTATGTAGTATAATAGACAGATCTATTGTACCCAAGTGAAAATATTGAGAACTGAAGTTATTTATCAAACTTGCTCAGAAAAGAAATGGTTGGAATTTGGAGAAATCACACATAAAGATATGTACAATATATGCAGAAATAAAAGTCAATGTTATCTTCAAATTATATTTGAATCAAATATAATGAACAAATAGTCTCAATCTGTACCATTTATGAAATACATAAAAATGCCATTCACATTTTTCTGCCTAAACTGTGAAAAATATACTTTTAATAGAGAGAGAGAGAGAGAGAGAAAGAGAGCTTGTATGCACCTACCTTTTGAAGAATCATCATAACCGATCTGTTTAATTGTATCTCTGATTACTCTTTGATAATCTACATGTGCACTAGAGGTGATCTCTCCACAAATTAAAATCATTCCAGTTTTAGCTACTGATTCACAGGCGACTTTAGCATTTGGATCTTGCTTCAGATGTGCATCCAAGATGGCATCACTGACCTGGTCACAGATTTTATCTGAAATAATAAAAAATACATTAATATTATTTTTTATAAGCAGAAAATGTTGATATTGATTCACATAAAACACACTGATTGAAACAATAGGATGTTTTATCTTTTAGGAAAAAATACCACTAAGAAAAGACAAAAGCATTCTTCCATTTTTCAATACATTTAAACAATTTGAAATTTTAAAAATGCCACATAACACTGAAACAACAAAAAATTATTAAATTCATTTTAAAATCTACGGTACCTGGATGCCCCTCCCCTACAGATTCTGAGGTAAATAAAAATGTGCCAATATCATCCTGGCTACATTCTTCTGCATAATGATGGTTAATTTCTTTGTAATGTTCTTTACTCATGATGCTTAATGAATAATTGTCAGCAAAAATATATATCAAGCAATAGAGTTCCCTTGCCTGTGTTCACTACAAGTCTAGAGACAATTAATTTTAATGTGGTTGTCTCTTCCATTTATATCAGTTGTAAGCTGGTTATATGTCTGAAGTCCATGCAGACTTAGCTGGTATAGGCTAGATAAAGTTTATATATCTAATCTTTACTCTTCTTGATAAGGCAAGAGGTAAGAAATTGAGGATACTACAAGTAGACTAGTTAGCAACACGTGTGACCTTAAAATCAAATATCTCTACAACATATACCTAATTGTATATCATAATTCAATGTTAAAAGTCCAGAAAAACTAAAATATTAAGACCCATTTATAAAATTTTTCAAAACACAGATATCAACTCTGGATGTTTGGATTCCAATGATTCGAGGTGGACAGCAATGGAATGGTTATAATGTGTTCTATTATGAACTACATGTATTTTTATTTATAATTACGGTGTACTATGGTTTATTGTTTGACATCTTATGCACAAAAAATACATGTTCAGAGTGCCTCACAAGTCTTTTAGGTTGGACATAATTTTCTTGTGTATTATATATTAACTGTATTTGCTTTACCTGTGAACTTTTCACTTTATAGAGTAACCTATAAGAAGCATGTTTAATTTATTTCCTATACAGTAGAAGACAATTCAGCTAAATCCCTTCATGTCGCCCCAAATATACCTGTACTGAAATTTTAAGGACACATTTCTGTATATTTTACCTCATACTAGTACTTAAAAGCTAAAATCAGTTTGTGTGTCAATCTACCCTTTCTTAAACAGGTATATACAAGTCATTCTCATATGAATTCAATTCTGGGTCATGTGTCATTAACAATTTAGAAAAGTAGTTCAACCATACATGCATATCTTAATATCTATGTTATGTGTACATCATACCATATATATCCAGTCCTGTCTGGTTGACCCCCCTCTTCCCCTAGATACAAGTTTTATTTAGTGATTATACACTTATCATCATACATGTGATATCTAAATTTAATGACGTAAAATAAAGCCTTCTCCCCAAGTTTGGTACATAGTCAAATGAAATTGTCATGTACATAGAAAAATGAAATCGGAATAATTCCAAGTTCAGTAAAATAAAATAAAGTGACGCCTCAATAACAATTTTTTCAAACTTAATACTTGGTTGGATGGTACAAGTAAAATTTAATATGCCAACTCATCACAGAATTCCTTCTATAGGTTATTTGAATGTAAGAATTTTCCCCACAGGCAATGAATGATGCAATTAGATAATAGATGATGCAACTTTGGTTTGGATATCCTAAATCTGTGTTGGAAGTACATGTTGCATACATGTAAATATTGTATGTATTAGAAAAACCATACAAATATTATATATACATGTATGTCACTAGGTATTTAACAATCTAAATCTCATTTTCCATGTTTGACATTTCAAAGTGTAATCTGGAATTTATTATTTCATCAGTTTTAACTTATTTGGATGTAGCAACTGCATATCAAAATATGAATACCAGGTACTACCACATTTTAAATTCATGGATGTTAAAAAATAACAAATTTACTAATTAGTTTTTAGTTCAAGGCCAACAAATCACTACATAGTCCAAATCAATTTTTTTATGGTTTTCTAATCTTTCATTCTTTATACAATCTGTTTGTCAAACCCAAATAATACCATAATCTGAACAAAAACATACAAGTTTTCTCACAGAATGTTGTTTTAAATGTTTTCATTTCAGGAAAGACAACTTAAAATTTATAACTTTCCTGATCTGGTACTGGTAACAGATTTTGCCATGACCCAATTTTTTGTGTCTACATGTAACAATTCAATTAAAATATTCATCATGTAACCAAATAAAAGTTAACATAGTTTTTATTTTAAGCATGCAATTTACACACGTTACACAGCCCTTAAAGTGAGTTTTAAAACTAAGTGGCCAGGTGGCCACCAATTCTAATTTTCAGGTGGCCAGGCAACCTTTTCTTCCAAATGAAGGAAAATTAAGGCATCTTTTAGGTATGGAAAACAAAAGAGCACTTTTTTTTAAACTCACTTACAATCACTTATATGCATTAGTGTTATTAATAACAATAATGATGATGTAAAGTGTCCATTATATTGCATGAATCAGTAACAGTATCATGAAAATTTTGTGATGCAGAAATAATATCCATTCTCTGGTCACAAAAGTTCAAATTTAAAGTGGGCAAGCTGGCCTAGGTCGCCAGACACAATTCCAGGGTTTAGCCACCATTTTAGTAGACAAAATCGAGGGTCGATGTAAAATTACTCAATTACATACAAGTAAGGAGTATTACAGAAATTTGCATGTGTATTTGCAACTAGTAATAGTCTTTGACAAAAATTAAAGTTTACATTATATGAAACATACTGAGTTTGCTTTTATATGTTACACCATTTACTTTCAAGGATGTAGCTACTAGCTGGGTAAAATTGATTTGCCCATACTTTACAATTAAAAATGATGGTTGCATGTGGCGACTATACTTGCGGTGACATGCCCCACCTATTCTCTGTAAACTTTTGAAATGGTGCGTTTTTATACCATTAAATACCATTTATGCTCTTAAAAATAAAATTTATCTTTTAGTATTTTGACATGGGAAATTTTGGGTGTCTCGTGTTTTATCGGACACAAGTTGCTTTTACTCACATCACTGAATGGCTTTTCAAGTAAAATAGGGGCTTTCAGTCAATAGTACCACCTGGAGGCGAGGCAACCACTATGAAGCTAATGCATTTTCTTTCATGTTATCATTAACACTGTCCATTTAATGCATAGTTCTAAAATATGGATATCACATGGGGTGTCGTTAATGTTTTAAAACGGTTACCAGACATACAGTCAATGTTAGAGGTCTCACTTTTGTTATTAGTGGATATTAGCTTTTCAACATTTTTGGTTTCAAGTTTGGTTTTTCAAGGGCAAAATTATAAAAGTTAGAAGTTCCATTTCATAATGTCACAATAAACCCATACAATAGTTCACACAGGGAGTATCTCTAAACAAATTAAGATTGAGGTTACCGTAATACAGATATGAAATAAACCATAAACAAATTAAAACATTTTGTATCCATTGAGTGTGCACAGACTCAAGTCATATTGTGTAGGAACACACCCATTTCAGTTTCTTTCACTAAATTATATCTTGCTGGTATTTTTTGGTAAACCCTAAAGCATTAAACTTGGTTCAATGTGCATGAACCAGCATGTTGACACTTTTGACATTAATACAAATAAAATCTATTTTTAAGTTTTTGATCCACTTTCTACATAATTATCTATACAAATCACGTACATGTATTATGATGTCATAAGTATTAATCAGACACCTATAAGTAAAAATTTTAAATTCTTTGAATTCCTTTTGTTAAGAACTGAGGGTTTATTATACCGGGTAATATATACCCAGACATTTAGCATTAGAATCAATTTTATGGGACATTTAAGGTATAATCACAAACATAATATCATCAAGGACATAAAAACAATCAAGCGTACAATATAAGACTGTTTGGACTTGCATAATGTTGATACATGTAAACCTGTACCTACTACCTATATATACTGAATTGACCATAAACCGATTGACTAAATATGTGACAAATATCATTAAAGTTAATGACTGCATGAAATTAGACATCACTAATGTCGGTGAACTCAACCAGCGGAACCAGGTTATGAAAATTTAAATCAAATGAATGAACAATATAAAAATTCAAATCACGAATGTGTCACTTTTAAACCCATTTTGAACATTAAAAAAATTATTTTCCATAGAATGTAAAGGATGAGTGGGCGTATAAAAGGAACTTCTCCCCGTTTCTTTTACTGGTATATATTAGACTTAATTAAAAATAAAAAAAATCCAAAGTGATTAAAATAAACAAAAAACTGTTTTAAAATGCTACTTGCATGTAACATGATGTAAGCAATTTTTAAAATCACCCCATGTTCCAATATTTCACCTTTTAATTCCATGGTCTATATTTGGGTGTTCATTAAGTTAAATTTAGTTCAAAATTGTATACACTACCTTTACTTTTAACTTTATTAGAGGAAAAAATCAGCATTAGGTATATTATTAGACAAAACTACGGTACTGTTTAATCCATTTAAATAAAGCACTTTCATAACATGTATGTATATAAGTTTGCAATTTTGAGGACACAGCAACACAGATGCTATTTCTATATATTCCCTGCTCCTTTCTATATCTTCCCTGTATAGTGACAAAAATAGTTGATCAACTTAATATGGTAAAAACCAACCCTAACAAGTTTAAAAGCAATCAGTTGAACACTGTGACTGACGGAAGTTGTTTGCACAACATTGGACATTATGCAGCCATCTATTTTAGGTAAAAAAGGCATGCAAAATCCATGAATAATTACTGCAGCAGAATGACAACAGGTGATCATCTTTATATGGCAAGAAAAAATCCAAAATACTGTAGGACTTGTTTACGCAAGATTTGCTCTATACGTAAAATCCAAAATACTATAGGATTTGTTTACGCAAGATTCGCTCTACATGTTGAAGAATTAAAGAAGATATTTCGTCCGTAAAATACTGCAGGAGTTGTTTACACAAGATTTGCTCTACACATTGAAGAATTAAAGAAAATATTCTATCAATTAAAGAATTATAGAACATCGAATTATTTTCCACCAACAAAAGTCAAGTCTGATTGGGGACTCAATATTTTACCCTTTTTAGGACAGTGATTTCTGTAAAGATTCAACTTTTAATCAAAAAAAAAAAAAAAAAAAAAAAAGAAAACCAATGGAAAGGAAACATGGGGAAAACTTAGAAAACGATTCAGACAATCTAAACTTTTGGCCCAGTTTTGAGACATGGCATGAACACCAAGTATTGGACTCAAATCCCCAGTTTTCTGAGCAGGACGACTTCAGCTTCAAGTCATGATGATAAATTATTGCAAACTTTGGCGGTAAAGGAACCTGCAACATTTTGTTTCATGGCTCAAGTTGTGATCCACCAAGTTGTCACTTTCACCCAAGGTGATGATCACAAACTTGGAAGATGGATAAGACTTAAAACAAATTTATTTTAAAAACTTAAAGTTCTAGTATTTGTATACTTAATAATATTTACACTCTATTTCATAAAAGTAAATGTATTGTTATTCAACTACAATTTACATCTATTTATCACGATTCATTTCAAGGTTCCAAACTTCAAAATTGAAGCACTTGATTAAACCTAAAATCATCTAGATCAAATAAACTCCCGATAAACGATAAAAAAATCTAAGAAGAAAATAACCGAGTTAATTTTCATTGAATTTAAAGTCATGATAACGCATATAAACAAACGCACGTGTTATAGAAGCCATGACGCAACTGACTAACACCGCCATAATTTTGTAAAGAAAATCCAATAAATTGTACCTGGGTGGCCTTCGCCTACAGATTCTGATGTGAATAAAAATGTTCCGATGTCATCTTGACTGCATTCTTCAGCATAGTGTTGGTTTATTTCCGTATAATGGTTGCCATTCACTCCGTTTGTTACTGGGCCACTCATTTTGCTGGATCCTACTCCTGTTAATATTTGTGGAAAAGAGGATGAGCGTATGCGTTCAATCGCTTATATACTATAGGTGCCCGTCACGTGATCGAATGCTAAAATTAGGGTTGGTTACTTGTTATCTCCAATATCGAAGAGTTCCAATCAATGTAAACAAATGTAAACTCGTGGTTGGAGACGAGAAAACTTTACTGATCAATGTCCATGAATGGGTTTACGAAGGTCACTCGAGTGGAAATTTTCTGTCGAGTGAATTTGTTGAATTGTCTCCACTTAAATAAAATTGTTATTTCACTTTAATTAGAATACAATAAGAAATACAACATAATGAAAATTAATTTAATTTAAATGACAGGCAGGTTTTTATTTCATGGATATCTACTAAAAAAATCCACTAAAATAATTAAGTCGCCTAAAGGTTACGCAATTATTGAATTATACAATGATGCATTTATCTGCAAGCATAGTCACGTATTTTCATACAATCTTTGAATAGCCGTGTATTTTTAATATAGACCGCACTGTTCTTTAATTTTCAACTTGTTTTACGTACAACCAATGCTACTTTAAAAAATCACTCTATTAGGGATTTGGACATAGTAATCATTTTGCAAATGATAATTAATCTGCACAGTGTGACAAGTAAAACCACCGTGCAGTCGGAACAGAAATATGATCATGAAAAGAGACCGGAACCTTAAAAGACTAAAAAATAATAAAAAATAATAATAATAATAAAAGAACACAAAAAGGAATGCACAGCTATTTTGAAAAAGATTTAACTAATTTTTTTTAAGTAATAAAAATAAATGCATATTATGGAAAGATTTCGATTTGTACCCTCTACTAAAATTGCAATTTCGACTAAAAGCCTAAAAATATTTCAGCATTTCTATGAAAAATAGAACTTTTCCATTTTTAGCCGTATAAATTAATGGGTAAGAGGAACAAAACGGAAGTTTACTAAGAATACATCATTGCTAGTTAAACATATTCCAGCAGTCATCTAGCCTAAACTGTTGTACCAATAGTTATGAGAACTTATGAAAGAAACATTAACAAGCAACATTTGTTGATCATAGATTAGTAGCCAATTTCAGCTTTGAACAGTCAGACTGTCATTGGTCAAACTGAGAGTGTATAAAATGTGTAGGCGGGCTGGCAAAATCTTACACCCAATTTTCAATGATCTATATTTCAATAGATGTCTATTGGATTCTTATAATATTTACACATAATATTGGGCATGACCTAAATTTTTTAAATATAGTTTTGATTTTAAAAAATATTTGATATTTTGAAGTTATTACAAAAAACATGGGCTACACTTTTTTCAATCGGTCAAAATTCATCTGAGACAGGATAACAAAATTTTACAACCCGAATTTCATTGATCTATATTTCCATTAATATGTATTGGATTTATATAGTATTTTGACATAATATCCGGCATGACCTAATTTTTAAAATATGTTTTTGGTTTTAAAAAATATTTAATATTTTTGAAGTTATTTAAGAAAATACGGGCTACACTTTTTCCAATCAGTCAAAATTCATCCGAGGCAGGACGGGTAAGCTTTGAACATTGATCGATATCTCTTCACATGATTATGCTTGCCTATTAAAATTTGCAACAAATACGCGGTGAATATGTATTTTTGATACCAACAAATGGTACTTTCTATAATGCAGTGGTTTTCTTTTTATAACCGATTGTTTGTGACATTTGATTGTTCTATAAGTACGACGCCATAAGTTATTTTTCTGTCAATCCCTCCTGTGTAATGGTGAACCTATCGTGCCTTGATCAAAGATGGCGGCGTACTTATCGCAATTAAAGAACAATAAACTGTCACAAACAATCCTTTATAAAAAGAAAACCACTCCATTATAGGAAATATCCTTTGTTGCTATTAAAGATATATATCCACCGCGTATTTGTTGAAAAATTTAATAGGCAAGCATAATTATTTGGAGAGATATCGATCAATGTTCAAACCTCACTCGTCCTACCTCGCATGAATTTTGACCGATTGGAAAAAGTGTAGCCCATGTTTTTTGTAATAACTTCAAAAATATCAAATATTTTTTAAAATCAAAAATATATTTAAACAATTTAGATCATGCCCGATATTATGTAAAAAAATTATAAAAATCCAATAGATATTTATTGAAATATAGATCAATGAAAATTGGGTGGTAAAATTTTGTTATCCTGTCTCAGATGAATTTTGACCGATTGAAAAAAGTGTAGCCCATGTTTTTTGTAATAACTTCAAAAATATTAAATATTTTTTAAAATCAAAACTATATTTAAAAAATTGAGGTCATGCCCAATATTATGTGTAAATATTATAAGAATCCAATAGACATCTATTGAAATATAGATCATTGAAAATTGGGTGTAAGATTTTGCCAGCCCGCCTACACATTTTATACCCTCTCGGTCAAACTTAGTATACTCTTACACCGGTACTTACAGGACTTGGCCATTTGTTTGACATCATCGCGCGCGTCCGTTTTATTATTTTTTTGTTTTTATTCATTATTTACGTGCCGCTTCTGCGACATACTACAGACACCTTGTTGAAGTTGTCGAGTAAGTTTGCTCTGTCAAACCATATAACATGTACTTAAACAGGCCATAATCGTTGTAAATATGTTTAATTATGCACCATGTTCTGTTTATTGTTTAATTAAGCACATGATATTCTATATGTAAAAAAATCTCTATTTAAGAGGAAATAAAGTATGAATGAATGTCCGTTTCACAGACTGAATTATATATACTTGAAATTTGAAATGAATCTGGTTCATTTTAATTTTTGTTAAAATAAATTTGTTTCGTTGTTTGTTATTTTTTTAAAATTTCAATTAAACATTTAAAACACGGTGTTGTTTTTTATTTATTTAACGAAAATGTAATGTGCATATGAACAGAAAATATGGTTTTGTTTTTTCATTAAAATTTGTTTGTTTGCCTCATACCTTTAAAAATTAAGTGACGTCAAACATGGAATTTTATTGGAATGGCCTAATACTTAGTTCAGGCCGCCAGCTTTATCAAATGGTAGTGAAAAATTCAAAACATAAATGAAACATCAAACGAAGTTGTTGGTTTTTTTTTTTTTTTTTTTTTTTTTTTTTTTTTTTCATTTTGCATTTTGAAAATTCAGTTATGTGATAATTTTCCAAAATATTGAAAAGTATATAAAATTCTTTGTTGCGTAACGTCATTTAATAATTATAATAATAATAAAAAAACCAACACCGCAACTTTTAATCTATTTTAATGCATTTATCAGATGCGTTCAAGCATGTATTACGCGTTTATTTTCACATTCGCGAACCTCTGAGAGAGAGAGAGAGAGGTTTTACGTCCCAGTCAAGGATTTTTCACTTATATCGAGACGTCATCAACTATTAAAAGGTAAGTGTCTTAAATTTGAACGTTTGTACACAGATTAAAATTCACTTCGGCCAGGATTGCTTCAAAACAAAAAGTCCATACAAGGGGAAATCGAGATCCTTCCTTTTGTGATAAACGAGGTTTGAGTCACTTCCCATAGCTACTTTACTAAGTGATATTTGTCAAGTCACCACTTATTGATTTGTGTTTAAATGCACCGTCATGCTACCCTTAACATCTATCATATTTTCTTCTTCGCAGTACTATATAAACTACAAAATATGGTACAAAAAACTATAAATATATAAAATAGTCAACAGGGCGATGTCTAAAAAGTTTATGCTTAATAAGCACACGTATAAATGCGTGTCTTCTTATGTAAATACGACACATGTAACAGAAATCAGACACATAAAAAACAGTCATGAGAATCACAGGCGTCTGGGGTCAGGTTTTTTTTCAATTTATTATTTTATCGACTAAGTAATGGTATATTTTGCTATTTTATCAAATCTGACAACGTTCTGAACTAAATGCACCAGAAATAAACTGATTTCATTGCACTTAAAAAAATTTCTTGATTTTCTCTATATAAAAAAGTTCTTTTCAATGTTAAAGTTTTTTTTCATAAAGAGTATCATTTTATATATGGAGATGGAAATGTGTTAAGTAATCTTAAATATAAACATTGGCAATATACACATGGCTATTTATTAAGTAATTCCCACCCAGTTGCCAATCGTTGACTTTTAAAAACGATTAAATGACATTTGTGACATCTTAGTATGAAAAGATCAAGGTTTAACCACTTGCAGTTGCCTTAATTAATAAGCTGTCTAAAAGAATTCAAACTAAAACAATTTGTTTGTGGTGAGGGTTGTTAATCTTTCTCCAGGGAAATGACTGCTCTATATATAGACAAAAGGGCATTATAACGTTTTTCACTTCGCGTTATTACGCCTTTCTAAAGGCATTATAACGCTTTTATTTCGCATTATAACGTCTTTTAATTCGCGTTATTACCCTCCCCAAAGGCGTTACATAACGCCTTTATTTCGCATTATAATGGCTTTATTTCGCGTTATAACGCCTTTATTTCGCATTATAACGCCTTTATTTCGCATTATAATGGCTTTATTTCGCGTTATAACGCCTTTATTTCGCATTATAATGGCTTTATTTCGCGTTATAACGCCTTTATTTCGCATTATAACGTCTTTATTTCGCGTTATAACGCCTTATTTTCGCATTATTTCGCGTTATGTCTTTATTTCGCGATATAACGCCTTTATTTCGCATTATAATGTCTTTATTTCGCGTTATAACGCCTTTATTTCGCATTATAATGGCTTTATTTCGCGTTATAACGCCTTTATTTCGCATTATAACGTCTTTATTTCGCGTTATAACGCCTTATTTTCGCATTATTTCGCGTTATGTCTTTATTTCGCGATATAACGCCTTTATTTCGCATTATAATGTCTTTATTTCGCGATATAACGCCTTTATTTCGCATTATAATGTCTTTATTTCGCGTTATAACGCCTTTATTTCGCATTATAATGGCTTTATTTCGCGTTATAACGCCTTTATTTCGCATTATAACGTCTTTATTTCGCGTTATAACGCCTTATTTTCGCATTATTTCGCGTTATGTCTTTATTTCGCGATATAACGCCTTTATTTCGCATTATAATGTCTTTATTTCGCGATATAACGCCTTTATTTCGCATTATAATGTCTTTATTTCGCGTTATAACGCCTTTATTTTCGCATTATAATGGATTTATTTGCGTTATACGCCTTTATTTCGCATTATAATGTCTTTATTTCGCGATATAACGCCTTTATTTTCGCGATTATTTCGCGTTATGTCTTATTTCGCGATATAACGCCTTTATTTCGCATTATAACTGCTTTATTTCGCGATATAGCTTTATTTCGCATATAAACGCCATTATTTCGCATTATAATGTCTTTATTTCGCGTATAACGCCTTTATTTCGCATTAAAATGTCTTTATTTCGCATTATAACGCCTTTATTTCGCATTATAATGTCTTTATTCGCGATATAACGCCTTTATTTCGCATTATAATGTCTTTATTTCGCGTTATAGCGCCTTTATTTCGCATTATAATGTCTTTATTTCGCGATATAACGCCTTTATTTCGCATTATAATGTCTTTATTTCGCGTTATAACGCCTTTATTTCGCATTATAATGTCTTTATTTCGCGATATAACGCCTTTATTTCGCATTATAATGTCTTTTTTCGCGTTATAACGCCTTTATTCGCATTATAATGTCTTTATTTCGCGTTATAACGCCTTTATTTCGCATTATAATGTCTTTATTTCGCGTTATAACGCCTTTAATTCGCATTATAATGTCTTTATTTTGCATTATAACGCCTTTATTTCGCATTATAATGTCTTTATTTCGCGATATAACGCCTTTATTTCGCATTATAATGTCTTTATTTCGCGATATAACGCCTTTATTTCGCATTATAATGTCTTTATTTCGCGTTATAACGCCTTTATTTCGCATTATAATGTCTTTATTTCGCGATATAACGCCTTTATTTCGCATTATAATGTCTTTATTTCGCGTTATAACGCCTTTATTTCGCATTATAATGTCTTTATTTCGCGATATAACGCCTTTATTTCGCATTATAATGTCTTTATTTCGCGTTATAACGCCTTTATTTCGCATTATAATGTCTTTATTTCGCGATATAACGCCTTTATTTCGCATTATAATGTCTTTATTTCGCGTTATAACGTCTTTATTTCGCATTATAATGTCTTTATTTCGCATTATAATGTCTTTATTTCGCGATATAACGCCTTTATTTCGCATTATAATGTCTTTATTTCGCGATATAATGTCTTTATTTCGCATTATAATGTCTTTATTTCGCATTATAACGTTTTTATTTCGCGTTATTACGCCTTTTGATTTTTTTATTCATAAGCTTAGTAGGCTTTTGTGATTCTGTGTATGAATAAAATCAACTTAATCTATTATATGTTGATATAACGGTGATATACATTTTTGAATGTATTTTATGATTAAATTTAAAAAATGGCATAGAACATAGCCCATAACAGTGGTGTTATAATTTATAATCACAGAGTACAAACCGGAAACAGATACCCAACAATTGTAAATACCACTGAAACATTGTCGATGTCCCTTTCATGAAGATCTGAATATAGACTTAATAAATCAGTTATTTATTATGTACAAACCTAAGTTCACCATTTCCGATTTCATTGGAGGTGTTCTTCAACCAGTCTTTGTAAAATCTTTTAACGGCGTTTTCTTAAAAATATCAATACATTTTAGAAAAATCAAAGCGTTTGAATCAATAAGAGATAACGTATGTATGTATACTAAGTCACTCTTTCATATGAAACAGAAGGTAAAATGAGATAGCAAGCAGACAAACTTGTTCTTTAAGAAAAACCGATATTGCTGAACGATAGGTCCAATTTTTGAGCAATCAAATGAGAGTTTTGGTGTTAAGTGGAGCATAGGGAAACAGGTTTAATTTGCTAGTTGGAGCATTGGATAATGCAAACAGTTTATGCTTTGAAAGCAAAGGGATCATTGTAATATAAAGTGTTCAAATAGGTGTTTTAGAATCAGTTTGAGAATACTGTAAAATGCTATATCTGTACTTGAAACAAACAGCGGAGACTACATTGAATTACAATAAGTTCATATTTCGTAGTACTGCTATATTCTAAACGCTGTTTGGAGAGTTTGTGTTTAATATTCCTGATTTTGAGCTTGACCTTGTCTTTCAATACTAAGTAATTGAATGGTATCCTTCGTAAACATGTTCTAAAATTGGCCATGTACTATAATGGTATAGACTAATTGTCGTGTCGATGGTTTTAGCAAATAAGGCATTATCATCTTCTTGTGAACACTTTAACTTGTTACAATTGACTGTAAATTAGACTCTGTATACTATATGATTCGTGATTTTATGACAATAGTTTCCTAGCGACAATTGGTAATACTTGTGTCATATACCTTTAAATAAGGGATTAAAATTATTATTCAATACATTTGAAATTTGAAATGGTATATGACATTTGCATATAATTAATTATACGTTGATCAAACACCCTCCCTTGTATTATATACCTAAAACCATCATGCCTAAACAAAATGGTATCAAAACGCAGAACTTTGTAGTTATTGAAACAAAAGCTCAATTGAATACAAAGTACAATACATAAAATACCAAAGAATGTTGAAGGCAATGCCAATACATGCTATATAGCAAATTCATTAGTTCCAAAATGCTAAAGCTGTTACACAAAGCAACATACATGATGACATAAAACGAGGCTATACAAATGGTGAACCATGCATAAAAACGTGTGATGTAATGGATTTAGTGATGGCATTATAAAATATACCAAATATAAATCATTTATCATTCAGTATTTCAAGACAATAAAATAAAAAAAGCAATAAAAACACATTGGGATGCTTGTTCAGACACATCCAATCTGAAATGAATCGATGCTGCGCAGTCATTATCTTATGAGAGAGAGAGAGAGAGAGAGAGAGAGAGAGAGAGAGGAGCTGTAAAAGTAATAAAAACACATTGGATTGCTTGTTCAGTAATTTCCAATATAAAGTGAATGCTGAATATCCATTTTCTGATACGGGTACGAGAATGCTGCATAAGCATTAATTTGTACCAGCCAGAGAGAGAGAGAGAGAGATCATTTGATCGATTAAATTGATGTTTTCCATAAATAATTTACACTATATTGTATAAGGATATATCATAACAGCGTACCTGTATATTATATATATATATATATATATATTGATTTCTCTGTTAAACATCAGCAATGAAAATTTGGTCACATATATAACCTAGTTTATGGACAGCTCTATGCAATTTATTGTTTAATGAACTGTATCAAAAATATTAGAATATAAAAATAATACATTTAGATTGCTTTAAAGCTGATGTTCAGTAATGGCGCATAACGTCAACCAATGTCAAGATCCTCTCACTTATATATAGTCAGTTCTGGTTTGATTAAAGAAACCAGAGCGCACAGGTAACTGATATGGGTATTTATTCTTTCTTATTCTCATCAATAAAACCAAAAGGAGAAAAAAAGCGTTTGTCTCGAGCAAAATGGGATATGTGTGCAAATACTTTAAGATCGCACATTCCTGCGACTATTTTTGGATGCATAGGTTTGAGTTATGTTTTTAGACCAACTACACCTTTGCGTTTCTATAGTAACCAAAATCCAGGTTACCTTAATCCAGGAGTTTGGTACGGTAGAGCTACGTTTAAGAGAACTTTAGGTAAAGACTGGCATCATTATTCTGCCGATACAATACTTCAATGTACTTGCTTCTTTTTCGATCATTTTGTCTTACATTTCACTTGTTGCGATGACTATTGCCATGTGCAAGCTATTCAGCTCTATTAGTCAGTTACTTTTTAGTTTGTTAAAACATCCTACAAACTGCTGGTTGGTACGACCGAGACAAGATCGAGTAGTCAAAGTTACATACAACAATAAAAATTAGAATTTGAAATTCTTTTTAAAACACCTTTATAATGACATGGATGGATTACTGCAATGAAACGAATCAATGTCTCAGTTTGTAACGCCACGCATCTTTGATCACCTCAACCATTTGATTCTGCTGTTTTTCCCCAGTTCATTTCGGTTAGAGTAATATTAAGTATGTTCCACTTTTCTTTTTACTTCAAACATTCGATTTTGCATTTTTTTTAGTTCATTTCGGTTAGAGTAATATTAAATATGTCCCACTTTTCTTTTTACCCCAAACATTCGATTCTGCATTTTTTTCAGTTCATTTCGGTTAGAGTCCTATTAAGTATGTCCCACTTTTCTTTTCAAGTAGACTTGAACATATCCAGGCATATACACATTAAATCACAGCAGGACAAAAACCTAGACACGGCTATTAAAATATAAATGAAATAGCTATTTCATATTCACATAACGTTTTGGTGAAATTTATTTTAATATTTTTTTTATTTCAGTTGCTAATGAAATACGATATACGTATATGATATTTATGTCAAACTATTATCATTATGTTACGCGTTGTTCGTATATACTCGTATTTTATACATGTCAAATGTTAAAGATGTGTAGAATCCGTAATTTGGTTTTTCTTCCCGAATATTTGTATACATATATTATGTTTTTCGTATAGTTTTATGCCAACGATCACTAAAATGGGTTTGATTTTCAAAAAAAATTACCAATAACCCATCAATGGCAATAAACGATCAATTAAATTGACCAACCCACATATCAATGGCAATAAAAAAAAAAGTAAAATAAAATTTACCAACCCACCAACAATTGCAATAAACAATGTACCAAAGAACTTAAGCAACAAAACATTAAGATGGCGATAACTAAAATAACGAAGAAACACAAAACAATGCAAACATTTAGATGGCAATAACTAATGCAACGACCAAGAACATGAAACAACAATAACATTTAGATGGCAATAATCTTTGCAACCTCCAAGAACATAAAAACATTTAGGTGACAATAACCAATGTAACCAAGAACATGAAACAACAAAAACATTTACTTGACGATTACCAATGTAGCCAACGGCACGAAACAGCAAAAACATTTTAATGGTAATAACTACTGCAACCACCAAGAACACGAAATAACAAAAACATGTAGATGACAAAAACCATTGCAACCACCTACACGAAACAACAAAAACATTTAGATGGCAATAACCATTGCAACCACCTACACGAAACAACAAAAACATTTAGATGGCAATAACCATTGCAACCACCTACACGAAACAACACAAACATTTAGATGGCAATAACCATTGCAACCACCTACACGAAACAACAAAAACATTTAGATGGCAATTAACATTGCAACCCCAAAACGAAACAACAAAAACATTTAGATGGCAATTAACATTGCAACCCCAAAACGAAACAACAAAAAACATTTAGATGGCAATAACCATTGCAACCACCAACACGAAACAACAAAAAACATTTAGATGGCAATAACCATTGCAACAACCAACACGAAACAACAAAAAACACTTGGATGGCAATAACCATTGCAACCACCAACACGAAACAACAAAAAACATTAAGATGGCAATAACCATTGCAACAACCAACACGAAACAACAAAAACACTTAGATGGCAATAACCATTGCTACCACCAACACGAAACAACAAAAAAAAAAACATTTAGATGGCAATTAACATTGCAACCCCAAAACGAAACAACACAAACATTTAGATGGCAATAACCATTGCAACCACCAACACGAAACAACAACAAAAAACCCATTTAGATGGAAACAACCATTGTAATCAAAGTATTGATACTGAAGTTAGTATTGCTTTATAAAATAGACACTGAATTGGAGTTTATTACAGCGGGTAGGTAGTAAGGGTTTAGTTTACTTTATGGGTTACTCATAAAAATTTCAATGTATCTATTTTCATTTTTATTTTGCTATCTGTTTACTTTGCAAGGCTAGGGAGTGTAAAGTTCGCTTATGCATATTGAAGATTTCGAAGTGACCGCCAGAAGTGACCGTACACCTGACACGGTAAGCCTTTAGATATTTTATACCAACAAGTCAAGGTACTTATCAACTCGATATAGGTTCAGTGTCAAACAAAAGTAAAATCCACAGTCACATTATCATATATGATTGTCATCCCTATACACATATAACTAGTATATTTAATGTGTTTGTGAGTTCAATAACCGACGTGTTTTTTATTATTTGTTGTAACTTGTTATACCTATCTTTAATTATGCAGTGATATATTCGAGGAAGCAATCCACCAACCCCGTCTATAAATTGCTCATAGCATTTAAGTCATGTAAACATGTCTTGTAAAAAAATCATAATCACACAACGACAAAGAAGAAGACCTCTGTGATAGCAATTTTCCATCTGTTGTCGTGACGACATACGGAGCAATGCCAGCCATCACTAGACTCTGTGTATCTGGATGCTGTATACACAATTAAAAATTATATCAATAATTTCAAAATATGTAAGGTTCGCAATCAATTTGAATTAAAGTTAAGTTCAACCGACTTTGCATTCTGAATACATGGTATAGTTAAGCAATTTATACCGAATTTGTAGCTCGCTTTTTCAACCAATAACTGCAAAAGGTCAAACAACTGCATTATATATAAAGCTCAACAATTAATCAATTCATACTTAAAGGTTACACAACAAAACCAAATCAGTTTTATAGAATGCACATTAGTTCGTGTGGGTGGCAGGTATGCATTTTTAATTTGTTAACAAGTTGTTTAAAAGTTTTGCTAAAAAGTCATATCAACCTTGGTCTTACTCGAAGGTCAAGTACTGACAACTTTATTTCACAAAAAATAAAAATGATAGGGCATAACATCATTATGTATCATCACATACACGTGTTGAGTAAAGGTCGATAAACTTCCTTGATCAACAACAAACATTATGAACGAATACATGTGGTTTTGGATTGTATTTTTCCCCCTTTTTTCTGTTAAGCACATAGTCTGCGGATTGAACAAAATAAAGGTAAACGCATTATATAGACTTTCGAATTGAAAGATTCGATCAAGGGTTTTCAAGAAAAATATAGCTCTTCGAAAGAAACGGGAATATCCTAAGTGTACCTTCCAGAAGCCAAAAACATCCAGTTTCGGATGCGTGCAGTTGTTTGTGATGTACTCTGATGTACTCCAACATGGGTACGTAGTTCTGTATTTTGTTACTAAATACGGGCCATCACCTTTTAACACTGACAATGTCTTTTAAAATTTACAAAATAGAATTGTTTAAGAAGGAGTAAAAGTACAGAAAAAGTCCAATGACATTAACAATTTCACACACATCCGCGACAAATCTTAAAATAGTTGAAAATTCACGAGACGTATGATGCAATCTAGACGTATAATGCAATGTAATGCGTCATAACATAGTAAAATAGTAAGAGGTCAGAAAATACGCGGATTTACAATACATAATTATTACGCCAAGGGACAAATATATACGAATGCTTATTAAACCACAATGAAATGTTATGAACATCAGAAACCGCTATCAAATAAATTTCCAATTAAGTAAAAGAATATCTGTATTCTCACAGCATACATTTGATATTTAGAAGTAAAAAGGTGAGTTTTAATGTATGCTAGGTGAGGCTTGTATATAGTTGTTGAGTTGAGTTCAGTAATGGTGTTTAACGTCCCAGTCAAGAATATTTCACTTAAATCGAGACGTCGCCAGCTTTAGGCGAAGATGCAGAAATTTTGCCTGTGCGTTATTTTAAGTTTCCATCCGAAAGAACTGTGACTTTCATTTCGTAGTGCTTGGCGAAAGAACAGTCACTACCCACTTTCATGTCTTGGGTCAGACACAGTCAGGTTTCAAACCCACGACCTCCCACTTAAGGAGCGAGCACTCTACCAACTGAGCTACCGCAGTGGTCGATATATAGTTGTGGACCATGCAGAGAACAATTCATGTTTGCGATTATATAGTTCAAGATATATGTACAAGATGTGTACGACCTGTATCCGTACACTATATATTTCGGTAATTTATTCTAGTGATGGCTCAGCTTTCTGGACTATGATCTTGTTAAAAGTATCAAATACGACCAAATACAAAATCTTTTTATCAACTTGTATTGTGGTCAGAGTGATCGTTGCATAAAATTATTTTAACTAGTTTAAACATTTCAATATTACATGGACACCCATGTATGTAAGATATACGACATTATGACGTGTGTTTGTACACAGTATCTTTATCCTTAACCTTTACGATTCCTTTGAAGCTGATAAACAGATCAACACCAGATATAGAAACACTGCATAGTTGTAAAATATGTGATGGTTAGGGTCCTACAGAAGCGCTTTAACCAGAGCATTTTGTGACTGTCCAGTGTCCGTACAAAGCCAGGGATTTTATAATCAGTGACCAGCGCCACGTAGTCTAGTAGGCAATGATAAGGACGGCGTTGGCTGGGGGGGTATTAAGACTGATGGTTTATAAAGGAGATGTTGTACATAGTGACATTATTTTCTCCTGTAGATAATTGTCTAAGGTTGTAATTTTACTACTTTGATTATGGTTCACGGTTACATAAAATCCGTATCACTTGTCATCGGTCTTATCGCGTTCATAGAATGATGATATAGACTTTGCAATCTTACTATCTATTGTTGACCAGAAGTCCGCCGCCCTTTCACACACACACGCACACATGCAGCATGCCCGTGACAGTATGACCAGAAATGCCCCATACTATTTATATATTTAATTTCAATGCCATGTCACTAATTAGGATGAGAAGATATCTTTTAAACCATAAGTACAGAATATGTAACACATGTTTAAATAACGGCCAAGCTAAACTTAAATAATTGTTATTTAAGAAATTTATCTGTCGCTTGTATCTTCCAACTCCCTCCCTCACAAGTTCAGACTTGGAACACGACCCCCTGTCGTGATAGTTCATAATATAGCTAGTCTTCGGTGGACGATTTTAAAACGTTACTCCAGCCGTGAAAACACCAAGAGGTCCCTAACCAGCATACCAGGTATTCAAAAGGGATGATAGCAAAAACAATCTGGTTCCAGTTTCAACCGTTCTTTAACTCTGATTTTCCTTAACTAAAATCAGGAAAATTTTAAATCTTAATAATTTTGTTTAGTTCTTAGATATTCAGGAATTTAAGGTGTAATTTTGAAGATCATTTTAAGTTTTAAACATTTTCACAAATGTTTATAAATTTGTAGTTCCAAAAGAAGATTGCCAAAATTTGCTACGTTTATTGGTAAGAAATTCAGTTGTGAAACCTGGACCTGTGTTGTAGTATAGTTTATATCTAAAGAAAAAGCATAGCAACGGAGTTATAATTTTATGAACATTTGTCCTTAATACCTTGTCGACAACTAACTTTCATATTCTATGTATTTGGACACTTTTAAAAACATATATGTCGATCTTACTTTCTGAGCGTGCCCTATAGAGGATCGGCGGACAAAACTAAAACAATTCTAAAGTCGCTAAAGCTATATGACAATATGCAATACATTTTAGAGAGCAAGGCGAAGACTGCAATTAAAATTGGTTTTAACAAATTGGGCCAGCCATCAAACAAGTGTGGATATATAGCGTTGCATCTAAATTGAACTAAAATTGGAAATAAGCCTAAACTGAAATAATGATTAGTACATTGTAACCTTATAATTTTTCCATTCATAACTAGGTTAATTTTGATTTTATTAAGCACATGGCAAATTTTATCACGCATTATATAAAGATAAATATAGAATAGTGTGTCAAGGTAAATTAATTTTATACAGGTAACTTTACATACTTTTACGTACAACTTCAATTGTTAAATCATAACAATGCCAAATCCAGATGCCAATGTCAAGCGGTACTCATGCAACATCAACAGAATCATCAACAGTGCTGTGGTTGGGCGGGGTGGGGGGGGCAGACTGTGGCCACACTCGCTTGAACAGCTTTGTTAAGAACGTCACAACTTCCAGAATTATCCAAAAACAGGTAGTTGGAGACAGGATTGATTTTTTCATTCATTTTGAACAATCTTCACATATGAGAATAAAAATAATCCGCAAGAATTTAAAAAAAAATACTTTCACCGATATATTAATTCACCGTCAGTTTTTTTTTTTAATTTGACAGAATTTTCATTTGTTCAAAATAAGTGACTCCTGTGATCCAAATCAGGTTTTTAAAATGGACAGAATGGTCGTTACTTGTAGGCATTTACAAACGAAAGCTATACTTTAACTATTAGTTGAATGTTTTAAAACTACATGTAATTTAAACCCACTGTGTTTAAGTTTTATTTCAAATATACTACACACCTAATGTCTTAAATGTAATTCAGTCATATTTATAAAGGCTTGCGAGCGATGAATTAACTGTTGGCTCGGGTATAATTCTCTTCTAATTTACTGTAAAATCTACATGGCTGATGTGTCACTGGGTAACCTCTTATACATGTAGTTTTATTTCTATATATTCTGATGAATCATAAATCATATTGCAATTTCAATGCCTAATTTAAGAAAATTCAAAATGTCAGGCTCGGTGATCAAAATAAGCCCTAGTCATGTCACGTACATGTTTAAATCTTCAAAGTGAAACATGTCTTCTTATGTAATATATTTTTTGTAAAAATCATTTTCATTTATGTAATTCAAGTCTTCAACCGGCTGCAAGTTAAAGTTGAGTGGATTGATTGATTGATTGATTGGAATTTTACAGGGATTAAGAGTAACAAGAACCCAGTAGCCCACGACTCCTCAAAATAAGCCTGGGTCCCTAATTTTTTACACATTTTAGCATTACAACTTCTTTTCTGAAGTGAGCAGAGTCCTTGACTCAAAATAGTTAAGCTTCACCCCTGGGTTTACGTCAAGTACGATACCTTAGTACATTGTGGCTATTATCAGGTACATGACGGATACTGCAAAGTAAATAGTTTATATTTATCGATATTTTATATACAACATACATATACATAGTGAAAAGGATTCAAGACGAAGACCAAGACCAAGCAAAGTACACGGTGGATATTGTCAATTACGATACTTCAGTACATTGTCAAATACATGATGGCCATTGTCAAGTACATGATGGCTATACTGTAGTACGTTGTCAAGTACATGATGGTCATTGCCAAATACATAATGGCCATTGTCAAGTACATGGTGGTTATTGTCAATTACGATACTTCAGTACATTGTCAAATACATGATGGCCATTGTCAAGTACATGATGGCTATACTGTAGTACGTTGTCAAGTACATGATGGTCATTGCCAAATACATAATGGCCATTGTCAAGTACATGGTGGTTATTGTCAATTACGATACTTCAGTACATTGTCAAATACATGATGGCCATTGTCAAGTACATGATGGCTATACTGTAGTACGTTGTCAAGTACATGATGGTCATTGCCAAATACATAATGGCCATTGTCAAGTACATGGTGGTTATTGTCAATTACGATACTTCAGTACATTGTCAAATACATGATGGCCATTGTCAAGTACATGATGGCTATACTTTAGTACGTTGTCAAGTACATGATGGTCATTGCCAAATACATAATGGCCATTGTCAAGTACATGGTGGTTATTGTCAATTACGATACTTCAGTACATTGTCAAATACATGATGGCCATTGTCAAGTACATGATGGCTATACTGTAGTACGTTGTCAAGTACATGATGGTCATTGCCAAATACATAATGGCCATTGTCAAGTACATGGTGGTTATTGTCAATTACGATACTTCAGTACATTGTCAAATACATGATGGCCATTGTCAAGTACATGATGGCTATACTTTAGTACGTTGTCAAGTACATGATGGTCATTGCCAAATACATAATGGCCATTGTCAAGTACATGGTGGTTATTGCCAAGTGCGATACTTCAGTACATTGTCAAATACATAATCGTCATTGCCAAATACATGATGGCTATACTTTAGTACGTTGTCAAGTACATGATGGTCATTGCCAAATACATAATGGCCATTGTCAAGTACATGGTGGTTATTGCCAAGTGCGATACTTCAGTACATTGTCAAATACATTATCGTCATTGCCAAATACATGGTGGCTATTGCCAAGTACTATACTTTAGTACGTTGTCAAATACATGATGGTCATTGCCAAATACATTATGGCTATTGTCAAGTATATGGCGGTCATTGTCAAGTACATTGCATGATACTTAAGTCAATAGTGGCCATTGTCAGTTTCCTACACTTTGGCAAGTCCTCCACTTTAAAAAGAAAGCCTCGATTATCAAATTATGATAAATCAACTGAAATAACATATTTTTCAATTTAAATCTATTACTTCAGACAAAGTAAGCAATTGCAAGTAACTTGTTTTTTTTTCTAACTCCAAGTATCATTTGCCTAACTTGACTCGGATTTCCCTTAAAATTCAACGAACAAATTTGCTCAACTCCAAGTATATTCTTCTTCAAACTTTAAGTCACAATTTAATTAACGGAGGCTAAATTAAAACAAGAGGCCCATGGGCCTTAACGCTCACCTGTGACCTTGACCTTTGAACCCATGAGGTTCATTCATATATCAAAATGATTATAAGGCCAGTATTCTTATATACATGACTATACAAAATTTTTTAAAGTTTTTGAGATAAATAATCATTTCAGTAGTTGTTTGTATCTATGACCTTGACCTTTGAACCCATGACCTTCATTCATGTATCATAATGACCATTGCGCTATTACCTACAATATTCTATTATACATGCCTATACAAAAAGTTAATAGTTTTGCAGATAATTAACTATTTCAGTATTCATTTGCATCTGTAACCTTGACCTTTGAACCAATAACCTTCATTCATATATCAAAATAGTTGCAAGGCTAATTCCTATAATATTCTAATACATGCATATACAAAAAGTTAATAGTTTCCAAGATAATTAACCATTTAGGTATTTATTTGCATCTGTGACCTTGACCTTTGAACCCACGAGCTTCATTCATATATCAAAATGACCGTTAGGATAATACCTACAATATTTTAATATACATGCCTATACAAAAAGTTTACAGTTTTTGAGAAAATTAACCATTTCAGTACTTGTTTACATCTGTGACCTTGATCTTTGAACCCATGACCTTTATTCATATATCAAAATGACCATTGTGCCATTACCTACACTATTCTAATATACATGCCTATACAAAAAATTCATAGTTTTGCAAATAATTACCTATTTTGGTATACTTGGACATCTGTGACCTTGACCTTTGAACCCATGACCCTGACCTATGTATCAAAATGATCGTCATGTCAATACCTACAAATAACTGAAAATCCTACGCCATTATCACCAGAAATGTTTAAAAAATAGCATTTTTTATCAAAGGTCAAAAACTGGCATATGACTTGACCTTTGACCTTGACATCAATTGGAAGAAAATTGCAAGACAAGATCAACATTGAAAACTCCATACAATTATCTTCAGCTGTTATGAAGTTATAACAATAAATGTCTAATTTTAAAAATTACGTAATTTTACGCAAAAAACGCGTAACCTATTTTTCGTCTAATTATCATGAAAAACACAATTTTAATGTTCCTAGGTATCCTGAATCCAAATGTCTAATCAAAATTTGCCTGCACCTTTTGGTTTTAGAGAAGAAGATTTTTTTTGTCTTTTGGCTATTTATAGTAACGGCAGCCATATTTTTGGGCGTGGTCAAACCCCGAACACAATTTGGAGCCTGTTACCTAGGCATGGTAGTCACCATGTTTCCTCAGTAGTTTTGGAGGAGAAGATTAAAATGTAAAGTTTACACACGACGGACGATGCACGACGCACGACGGACGACGGACGGTGATAGATTGCAATAGCTCATCTGAGCCTTTCAGCTCAGATGAGCTAAAAAAACCAAAACAACTAAAATTCTAATCTAGTTTTATACAATTTTTAAACTCAAAGATATTCGATCCATTAAACTGTTTTTCAAACGTCAAGGTTAGTAATACACTATTAATGTTTTTATTTCACTTCAAATAAAATTAGAATTTTTAAACACATGTAATAATTCGTTGTAAAAATACAATATCGAACCTATTAGCTTTGATTAAGATGTCCGTTTTTTGATTTCTGACCGCTATATGCAAATGGAATGAAATCTCGTTTCAGAAAAAAACTTATAATAAACAATAAACACTGACACATATCTAGAACTCGTTACTTTCATAAAAACTCGCATTTTTTATTGTAATTATTGTGGAGATATATATATATGGTTATATGGTTATGTGTCCACTTCTAAGGACCTTGGGTGATATCAACTTAAAAATAGCATGCATTTGTTTCAGAAATGGTCTTCTAGCAATTCATTATTGTAGCGCCTTGTACAGATAACTTATCCATGGGGTCATTTAGTCTAGCATTTCTCGTCCTAAAATAGGAATGGATATAATACAGAGATAATGTGTAACAAAATTTTAGAATGAAACAAACCCAGGATATACACGTATGATTTAAAAACAAATCAGATTTGTTATTGTAAATGGTTTAAATAGTAATGGTTTTTATAATTCAAGGGAGGGTACTCAATAGTCACAAAGTTTATATTTAACCGGATATTGCACAACTACCTAACGTACAGGATATAATTTAACTTTAAACATACACATAGCGGGGTGAGCCGTGGCGTAGTGGGTTAATCAAACACATACGTCTGTTCCAATGAGCCTGAAGCATATGGATCTGCTCTCGAAGGGGACACTCTCGGGTGAAACCTTCGGGGGTACCACTGCGCTAAATCGACACTCACTCTTTTTGTACTTTTGGGTGTGTTTTAGTTCAATTATTATTATTACAACACTAATTATCAATCCTATATCTACTTAAAAATCGAAAAGGGAAAAATATGACTGAATTTGAAGTGAAAAAAAAAATAAAAAAGAATACCATAACTGAACTGCATCGCGTCTTAGTCCGTGTACAGCTAAAACAATTTCAGAAGCGAGCGTTCAAATAACAGCCTCTGGGTCTGCAGTTCAACTCCCGTTGTCGGCATTTTTTTATATTAATTTACAAATATTTTGTATTTATTTCAAATACATTGTTTCAATCCAAGTATGATGGAAAATTTATTGTAAACGAATTAAAAACCGTTTTTTGAAATAAAAAAATATATAAAAATCCGTAGCGTCAGAGAGAGAACTTAACTCCAAATTCCAGTCGAATTACTTTTTTAATTTATAAAACATCTTATTTTTGTTTAAATTTTACCTTTTTAACAACTGTAATTATATACTATATGTGATTACTTTTTCCCTTCCAAATCATACTAGGCAATTTTATTTTGTACCCGTGATTTCGTAAATTTAGTATTCTGTATAAACCTTGTAAAGATTAAAAAGAAAATTACTAACGTAAAAGTTTCTTCAATATCCTATATTTTTAAATGAAAAGCCAAGTTTATGAACCTAAGAGAATACAAAATCCTGGGTTGTTTAGAAATACATCTTTAAAGTATCAACCAGTTTAAGCAGGGCGTATTGCAAAAAAGGCAAGAAGAAGTTTAAAGGTTTTACTTCGTCAGTTCACTGTGGCCTTAAATGTAGGCTAAGGTCATCAAGCTTCGCCGCAAACTTGGTATGAATTTGTGGTTCATGACAAGGTGTTTAAACCTTTCACTACTTTAGGTCACTGTTACCTTGAATTTACATCAGCTTCACAAACTTGGCGGTAGACCTTTTAGTCCTAATGTTATACACTAGTATGTCTAGGTCTTTTAGTTCATGCCAAGATGTTTAAAGGTTTCACTACTTTAAGTGACTATGACCTGAAATGTATTCAAAGGTGAACCAGCTTTGCAAATTTGGTAGAGCTTCTTGTTCCGATATCATGATATAAATGTTCCTAAGCTTTTTAGTTCATGCCAAGATGTTGAAAGGTTTCACTACTTTAGGTGACTATATTTTCATATACATGTAGCTTCACCCCTGGGTTTACGTCAAGTCCGGTACCATACCTTAGTACATTGTGGTTATTATTAGGTACGTGACGGATATTGCTAGTAAATAGTTTATTCAGGGGAGGGTACTCAATGGTCACAAAGTCTTGGATATTGCACAACTATCTAATGTATACTATATAATTAATTTTAATAATACATGCATATAACGGGGTGAGCCGTGGCGTAGTCAAACACATGTAGTTGTACGTCTGTTCCAATGTTCCTGAAGCATGTGGTTCTGGTCTTGAAGGAGACGTCCTCAAGGGATCACTACGCTAAATCGACACTCGCTCTTTTGTACCTCTGGGTGTGTTTTACTTCAACTTTAATTATTATCATACTAATTATTAATTAGGTCTACTTAAAATAACGAAAAGGAAAAAATATGTCTGAATTTGAAGTGGAAAAATAAAATAAAATAAAAATATCATAACTGAACTGCACCGCATCTTAGTGGCGTCTTAGATATACAGATAAAAAATTTTCAGAATTTATAATTAACCGCGAGTATTTTTGATTTCAAATAACATCCTCTGGGTCTGAAGTTCAACTCCCGCTGTCGGCATTTTTTTTATTAAGTTTACATATGATATTCTGTGTTTATTTTAAACACATTGTTTCAATCCAATTATGACGGAAAATGGTATTTTAAAAAATATTACCGTTTTTCTTTAAAATAAAAAGTATATAAACTATCCGTAGCGTCAGTGAGCGAACTTAAAGATCTGTGTCCAAATTTCATTCGAATAGGTTTTTTTTTTTTTTTAAAAAACCTTATTTTTGTTTAAAATTTACCTGTTTTACACCTGTGATTATTTTTTCCCTTCAAAGCATATTTGTTAGATCAAGTCATGTGGTAATTTTATTTTGTACAAAACTACACATATAATTACCCGTGATTGTACAAAACTACACATAATTACCCGTGATTGTACAAAACTACACATATAATTACCCGTGATTGTACAAAACTACACATATAATTACCCGTGATTTCGTTTTAGTATTCCGCGTATCATATAAAGATGAAAACAGAAAATTACTAATGAATAAGTTTGTTCAACATCCCGTTTTAAATGAAAAACGAAGTTTTTGAAAATGAATGGTTCATAGACTTGGTCTAAAAAGAAATTGCAAAAAATCCTCGGGTGTACATCGTTAAATTATACACCAGTTTAAGCAGGGGGTATTGCAAAAAAACGCATCAGATCCACCATGCCTCTTTTGTTGTTTGTCAAGAAATGACTGTAGAAGGATGATTTATGATGAAAAAATCCGACAAATGGTATACCCTACTTTTTTGCATGGGTCGTGTTACTGTACTGCTTCCCAAACTTGCTAGAATCGCATATCCTAATGTGCTATACATGAATTTTCTAGCATCTCGCCCTTTTAGTTCTTGACAAACAGATGTTTTGAATTTTTACTGCTTACGGTGACTGTGACCTTGAAAGTAGGTCAATGTCAACCAGCTCCATAAATTTATCCTAATGCTATATATGAAGTTTCAAGCTCCTAGGCCTCTTAGTTCGCGACAAAAAGAATTTTAAAGGTTTTACTTCATCAGTTCACCGTGACCTGTTAACAGTAAAGGTAGGCTAAGGTCATCAAGCTTCGCAAACTTGGTAGGTATTTTGGTTCATGGAAGAAGGTGTTTAAACGTTTCACTACTAGAATATATGTAGGCTATTTGTGCTGATGTTTTACATGAAGTTTAAAGCTCTAGACCTTTTGGTTCATGTTTTCTTACTTTAGGTTACTGTGACCTTGAATGTAGGTCAAGGTCAACCAATTAAAAAAACTTGAAAGGACTTTGCCCAAGACATCCATGTCAACTTTTACTGTCACCGGCTTACTGGTTCTGTAGAAGAAGTTGAAAATGTGTATTGTTTAATTGTTGCACACCACACGACAGCCAAACAACGGTCACACATGTGACCTAAAACATTAAACTTTAGCAAACCAAAAACACACATAAACATTACACAATCCTATTAATAGGTCCATATAATTTGAAGTCAATCCCTTCATTAACATCGGGGAAATAGCAGATGAAACATTAAGGATATTCAGAAGGGCAAATGAACGTAAAACACCATTACTTGTATATAATATCTTCACCTTTCATGTCAGGATATAAAATGCACCTGGATAAAACAATGTGATTTTTTACATTGTACTGCTAACTTTCTAAGAACTCCTGGCCAAAGCTTGAAAGAAAGAAAAGATTGTTGCATCAGCAGGAGAGGTTATGATCTTGGTTTTCAAGTATACTGATGATATTATGATTGAAGATAATCTCCAAAAAGGACAAACAATCTCCGACACATACTATGCATCACTTCTGTGGTACAGTTAAACCTCGTTATAATGCCCCTTGATAACTTTGCCACCACGCTTATCGCCACACTATTTTGAAGTCCAAAAATCCATTTTGTTTATGTTTTTCTTTATCCACCTCCCCCAATTTATCGCCAAACCCCTTTATAATGCCAAAATTTGACTGAACAAATTGTGGCGATGAATCGAGGTTTTACTGTACTTACGGGAAATTTTTAAATTCAAATGCTGTGGAAACTGTATAAAGATGTGTTGTTCAACCAGGACAATGCCGTCTGTTTACAAGTCTGTTAATGTCAAAGCTGCCATTAGTGAATGTGGCTTTAAGTTGATTGGAGCACCTGATCTTGCTTCATCTGAAGATCAGACTTTTATCTATCCAAAACTTAAAACAACCATTTCCAGTACCCACTTTCAGTGTGACAATTTCATAATTTAGTGGAGAACTTGGATGTCAAGAGTGCCTGAATGGTGAAGAAAAGGACCTTAAAAGTGGCACTGAGGCCCATAAACATTGCTGGCAAAAGTGTGTACCGGTAGATACTGAAGGGGAATATGTTGAAAACTACCAAGATTCAAACCCTTACATATGAGGCTCACTACATATCAATCATTCAAGATAGGAATAAGTCCAATCAGCTTTACTATAAATAAGTTGTATAAAAATATTTTATTCATTAGCATCACATTAAAATTATAAAATACCAGCATCTTTATATGCTATAACATAATGCAATATTGACATTATAAGGTTCATACTGCAAAAGCAACAATATATCACATTTAAAAAAAAAAAAAAAAATATTATAAGAAGCAAAAATTTCCTGAACCACACAAAACATTGGCATACTATTAAAATAAGGAAAATTGCTTATTTGCGATTCCTTACAAAATTGTACACAATTAAAAGGGGCTGTTTTGATAAAAATAAACAAGTTTATCTTGACTGAAAAAAATCAGTCATATAAAATTATAATTTTGTAAACCAAAATTGCATTAAAAAATTTTTAATATATAGAACACCAATTTCCATTACATATTTAGCCACTACAAAACATCTATAGTGGGACACACAGACAACAGAAATGTATGTATATGCAACATAAATGCAATCACAAAACAGAAATAGACACCTGAGCTCCCAATTGGTTTACTAGGAATGGATTGGTAAAATATTTTATCTAACATTAGACTAGTTTTTCTATCTGATTTGACGATTTTTCCTTTTTTTGTAGCTGTATCACTACTCTTTGCGCAAGTGCGACTCGTTGTGATACGACTACGAAAAAAGGACTTAACCTGATACTGAGGGTTGTACATACACACTGTGTATATAATATGTATATATAAGGACACACAAAACATACAGGTACAGTTTGTTGTCTTCAGTTTTACAACAAAACTACCTACTATTATACCTATATGTACAAGCAATCTAAGTACATAAAAATGACTAGTAACTACTGGGAATGGACTCAAAATGTTTATGAATTGAAAAAATCAAACTTTTTTCACCTTTCAACTAAAGGGATCAACAGAAATTTGTCAAATTTAATTGTATATATATATATATATATATATACCATTATTTAGTGTCATCACATGAACTATTACTTGTAACAATCTGTAAAGTAACATTAACAAGACTAGATCAAGAAATTTACAGAAACATACATGTACCTTTAAAAAAAGCAGTAATCATTAACCAGTAAATGCAATGAATGTAAGGCTACTTAGCTAAATGCAATGACACATCACTTATTGGCTATTAGCAGAATATTTCAGAAATATTCTACAAAGAAAACTAGTTATCTTGAAGCAGGTTTTTTGTTCAGAGAAGGAAAATGATCTCTTCTTGAAATTTTTTTTCTAAAATTTTACAAAGTATTACATAATTTGCATATTTCTTTGGAACATTTTCAACACTGTGCATATATGTGATGGAGTGACTACCTTAAAACCAAAACAAATAGACCTTATGCCTAAGCAAAAGTTTCAAAATATGTCTATATGTGTATATGTATTATGTATGTTTTGTTGTAAAAAAATGTTTTGACATGACTGCTTTATTTGTATAAAACACAAACAAGAGGCCCATGGGCCTTAATGCTCACCTGAGGCCGAGTACATGACTCATGCAGAGGTTCAATGGTCAATGACATTAACTAAAGAGAAGTCCAAATTTTCAGCTGTAAGAGCTAATTATATGCAAGGATTTTTGCAAACTTATTACAGCTAAGAATGCTACATATATATCTAAAGTCTAGCTACAATATATTATTTTTAAACAGCTAAAGAATCTATATATATCAAATTGAACATTAGGCTACAATATTCTAACATACATGTCTATACAAAAAGTTTATAGTTTTTGAGATAATTAACCATTTCAGTATTTTTTCGCATCTGTGACCTTGATCTTTGAACCCACGACATTAATCTATATATCAAAATGATCATTAAATCAATTCCTACAATATTGTAATATACATGTCTATACAAAAAGTTTATAGTTTTAGAGATAATTAACCATTTCGATATTCTTTCGCATCTCTGACCTTTGAACCCATGACCTTTTTCTATGCATCAAAATGATCGATGTATCAATATCTACATTGTATACATTTCAATATACATGCCTATATAAAAAGTTTATAGTTTTTCAGATAATTAATAAAATAAGAAAGTCAAAAAAATTAGGTCATGACCTTCACAATTGATCTTGACCCCATTTTGAAGGTAATTACAAGAATATGCCAAAACTGAAAACCCCATGTCATTATCTGGTCAAATACACAAGTTATAACAATTTGAAGCTATTTTACGATTTTTTAAAAATTAAACGTAAAAATGCGTAACCTATTTTTTGTCCGAATTTCACAAAATGAACAAACTATAGGCTTAAGACCCTAGAGAAGCCAAATATCACATCATATTTTTTTTCCAATCATTGGTTTCAGAGAAGAAGATTTTTTAAGATTTCTGCACCCCTAGGTCACCTTGACCTAGTTATTGTAGCCATGGCAACGCCACGAACAAATCTGAATTGCACAGGCCCATATATACTTCTGACCAAGTTTCATTAAAATCTGTCCAGTAGTTAAAGAGGGGAAGTCGAAAATAGGTGTTAACGACGCACACATGCACACACTCACGCACAGACACACGCTGCGCTATGCCATAAGCTCACATGACCTTTTGGTCAGGTGAGCTAAAAAGAGCCAATAAAAAAAAAAAAAGACAAAAAAAAAAAAAAAAAGACAAAAAAAAAAAAAAAAAAAAAATTAAAAATTCATTTCATTAAAAAAAATATTTCAGACATTCTTTTCATTACAGCACTAACAAGAAGGCAACAATAACAAGGAAATGTTTAAGTTTATAGCATGGTACACTGGTACAGAGTCATCACATGAACTATTACTTGTAACAATCTGTAAAGTAACATTAACAAGACTAGGTCAAGAAATTTACAGAAACATACATGTACCTTTAAAAAAAGCAATAATCATTAACCAGTAAATGCAATGAATGTAAGGCTACTTAGCTAAATGCAATGACACATCACTTATTGGCTATTAGCAGAATATTTCAGAAATATTCTACAAAGAAAACTAGTTATCTTGAAGCAGGTTTTTTGTTCAGAGAAGGAAAATGATCTCTTCTCGAAATTTTTTTTCTAAAATTTTACAAAGTATTACATAATTTGCATATTTCTTTGGAACATTTTCAACACTGTGCATATATGTGATGGAGTGACTACCTTAAAACCAAAACAAATAGACCTTATGCCTAAGCAAAAGTTTCAAAATATGTCTATATGTGTATATGTATTATGTATGTTTTGTTGTAAAAAAATGTTTTGACATGACTGCTTTATTTGTATAAAACACAAACAAGAGGCCCATGGGCCTTAATGCTCACCTGAGGCCGAGTACATGACTCATGCAGAGGTTCAATGGTCAATGACATTACCTAAAGAGAAGTCCAAATTTTCAGCTGTAAGAGCTAATTATATGCAAGGATTTTTGCAAACTTATTACAGCTAAGAATGCTACATATATATCTAAAGTCTAGCTACAATATATTATTTTTAAACAGCTAAAGAATCTATATATATCAAATTGAACATTAGGCTACAATATTCTAACATACATGTCTATACAAAAAGTTTATAGTTTTTGAGATAATTAACCATTTCAGTATTTTTTCGCATCTGTGACCTTGATCTTTGAACCCACGACATTAATCTATATATCAAAATGATCATTAAATCAATTCCTACAATATTGTAATATACATGTCTATACAAAAAGTTTATAGTTTTAGAGATAATTAACCATTTCGATATTCTTTCGCATCTCTGACCTTTGAACCCATGACCTTTTTCTATGCATCAAAATGATCGATGTATCAATATCTACATATATATACATTTCAATATACATGCCTATATAAAAAGTTTATAGTTTTTCAGATAATTAATAAAATAAGAAAGTCAAAAAAATTAGGTCATGACCTTCACAATTGATCTTGACCCCATTTTGAAGGTAATTACAAGAATATGCCAAAACTGAAAACCCCATGTCATTATCTGGTCAAATACACAAGTTATAACAATTTGAAGCTATTTTACGATTTTTTAAAAATTAAACGTAAAAATGCGTAACCTATTTTTTGTCCGAATTTCACAAAATGAACAAACTATAGGCTTAAGACCCTAGAGAAGCCAAATATCACATCATATTTTTTTTCAATCATTGGTTTCAGAGAAGAAGATTTTTTAAGATTTCTGCACCCCTAGGTCACCTTGACCTAGTTATTGTAGCCATGGCAACGCCACGAACAAATCTGAATTGCACAGGCCCATATATACTTCTGACCAAGTTTCATTAAAATCTGTCCAGTAGTTAAAGAGGGGAAGTCGAAAATAGGTGTTAACGACGCACACATGCACACACTCACGCACAGACACACGCTGCGCTATGCCATAAGCTCACATGACCTTTTGGTCAGGTGAGCTAAAAAGAGCCAATAAAAAAAAAAAAAAGACAAAAAAAAAAAAAAAAAAAAAAAAAAAAAAAAAAAATTAAAAATTCATTTCATTAAAAAAAATATTTCAGACATTCTTTTCATTACAGCACTAACAAGAAGGCAACAATAACAAGGAAATGTTTAAGTTTATAGCATGGTACACTGGTACAGAGTCATCACATGAACTATTACTTGTAACAATCTGTAAAGTAACATTAACAAGACTAGGTCAAGAAATTTACAGAAACATACATGTACCTTTAAAAAAAGCAATAATCATTAACCAGTAAATGCAATGAATGTAAGGCTACTTAGCTAAATGCAATGACACATCACTTATTGGCTATTAGCAGAATATTTCAGAAATATTCTACAAAGAAAACTAGTTATCTTGAAGCAGGTTTTTTGTTCAGAGAAGGAAAATGATCTCTTCTCGAAATTTTTTTTCTAAAATTTTACAAAGTATTACATAATTTGCATATTTCTTTGGAACATTTTCAACACTGTGCATATATGTGATGGAGTGACTACCTTAAAACCAAAACAAATAGACCTTATGCCTAAGCAAAAGTTTCAAAATATGTCTATATGTGTATATGTATTATGTATGTTTTGTTGTAAAAAAATGTTTTGACATGACTGCTTTATTTGTATAAAACACAAACAAGAGGCCCATGGGCCTTAATGCTCACCTGAGGCCGAGTACATGACTCATGCAGAGGTTCAATGGTCAATGACATTACCTAAAGAGAAGTCCAAATTTTCAGCTGTAAGAGCTAATTATATGCAAGGATTTTTGCAAACTTATTACAGCTAAGAATGCTACATATATATCTAAAGTCTAGCTACAATATATTATTTTTAAACAGCTAAAGAATCTATATATATCAAATTGAACATTAGGCTACAATATTCTAACATACATGTCTATACAAAAAGTTTATAGTTTTTGAGATAATTAACCATTTCAGTATTTTTTCGCATCTGTGACCTTGATCTTTGAACCCACGACATTAATCTATATATCAAAATGATCATTAAATCAATTCCTACAATATTGTAATATACATGTCTATACAAAAAGTTTATAGTTTTAGAGATAATTAACCATTTCGATATTCTTTCGCATCTCTGACCTTTGAACCCATGACCTTTTTCTATGCATCAAAATGATCGATGTATCAATATCTACATATATATACATTTCAATATACATGCCTATATAAAAAGTTTATAGTTTTTCAGATAATTAATAAAATAAGAAAGTCAAAAAAATTAGGTCATGACCTTCACAATTGATCTTGACCCCATTTTGAAGGTAATTACAAGAATATGCCAAAACTGAAAACCCCATGTCATTATCTGGTCAAATACACAAGTTATAACAATTTGAAGCTATTTTACGATTTTTTAAAAATTAAACGTAAAAACGCGTAACCTATTTTTTGTCCGAATTTCACAAAATGAACAAACTATAGGCTTAAGACCCTAGAGAAGCCAAATATCACATCATATTTTTTTTCCAATCATTGGTTTCAGAGAAGAAGATTTTTTAAGATTTCTGCACCCCTAGGTCACCTTGACCTAGTTATTGTAGCCATGGCAACGCTACGAACAAATCTGAATTGCACAGGCCCATATATACTTCTGACCAAGTTTCATTAAAATCTGTCCAGTAGTTAAAGAGGGGAAGTCGAAAATAGGTGTTAACGACGCACACATGTACACACGCATGCACAGACACACGCTGCGCTATGCCATAAGCTCACATGACCTTTCGGTCAGGTGAGCTAAAAAGAGCCAATAAAAACAAAAAAACAAAAGACAAAAAAAAATTAAAAATACAAATTCATTTCATTAAAAAAAAATATTTCAGACATTCTTTTCATAACAGCACTAACAAGAAGGCATCGATAACAAGGAAATGTTTAAGTTTATAGCATGTCCCCATTTAGGAGGTTTTCACTGTATCATCAGTATTTATGAGAAAAAAAATGAATGATGATGCCAATGATACTGATTAACAACAAAATTTTTCATACATTTATGGGGAACATTAAACATATTTATGGTTACCATAGAACAACAAGAGGCCCATGGGCCTTATACGCTCACCTGATAACTAATGGCTAGCTGATAGATTTAAAGAAAACATAAATACTAAACCCCAATGACTTTTTTCTTTACTACATGATAACCATTGTATCAATACCTACAACATTCTAATATACATGCCTATACAAAAAGTAAATAGTTTTCAAGATAATTAACTATTTCAGTATTGTTTCACATCTGTGACCTTGACCTTTGAACCCATGACCTTTTTCTATACATCAAAATGATTGTTGTATCAATACCTACAACATTCTAATATACATGCCTGTACAAAAAGTCTATAGTTTTCGAGATAATTAACCATTTCAGTATTGATTCGCATCTGTGACCTTGACCTTTGAACCCATGACCTTTTTCTATACATCAAAATGATCGCCGTATCAATACCTACAACATTCTAATATACATGCCTATACAAAAAGTTTATAGTTTTCGAGATAATTAACCATTTAGGTGTTGTTTCGCATCTGTGACCTTGACCTTTGAACCCATGACCTTTTTCTATACATCAAAATGATTGTTGTATCAATACCTACAACATTCTAACATATATGCCTATACAAAAAGTTTATAGTTTTCGAGATAATTAACCATTTGGGTATTGTTTTGCATCTGTGACCTTGACCTTTGAACCCATGACCTTTTTCTATACATCAAAATCATCGTTGTATCAATACCTACAACATTCTAATATACATGCCTATACAAACAGTTTATAGTTTTCGAAATAATTAACCATTTTGGTATTGTTTCGCATCTGTGACCTTGACCTTTGAACCCATGACCTTTTTCTATACATCAAAATGATCGTTGTATCAATATCTACAACATTCTAATATAAATGCCTATACAAAAAGTTTATAGTTTTCGAGATTATTAACCATTTCGGTATTGTTTCGCATCTGTGACCTTGACCTTTGAACCCATGACCTTTTTCTATACATCAAAATGATCGTTGTATCAATACCTACAACATTCTAATATACATGCCTATACAAAAAGTTTATAGTTTTCGAGATAATTAACCATTTCAGTATTGATTCACATCTGTGACCTTGACCTTTGAACCCATGACCTTTTTCTATACATCAAAATGATTGTTGTATCAATACCTACAACATTCTAATATATATGCCTATACAAAAAGTTTATAGTTTTCGAGATAATTAACCATTTCTGTATTGTTTCGCATCTGTGACCTTGACCTTTAAACCCATGACCTTTTTCTATACATCAAAATGATCGTTGTATCAATACGTACAACATTGTAATATACATGCCTATACAAAAAGTTTATAGTTTTCGAGATAATTAACCATTTAGGTGTTGTTTCGCATCTGTGACCTTGACCTTTGAACCCATGACCTTTTTCTATACATCAAAATGATTGTTGTATCAATACCTACAACATTCTAATATATATGCCTATACAAAAAGTTTATAGTTTTCGAAATAATTAACCATTTCAGTATTGATTCGCATCTGTGACCTTGACCTTTGAACCCATGACCTTTTTCTATACATCAAAATGATCGTCGTATCAATACCTACAACATTCTAATATACATGCCTATACAAAAAGTTTATAGTTTTCGAGATAATTAACCATTTAGGTGTTGTTTCGCATCTGTGACCTTGACCTTTGAACCCATGACCTTTTTCTATACATCAAAATGATCGCCGTATCAATACCTACAACATTCTAATATATATGCCTATACAAAAATTTTATAGTTTTCGAGATAATTAACCATTTGGGTATTGTTTCGCATCTGTGACCTTGACCTTTGAACCCATGACCTTTTTCTATACATCAAAATGATCGTTGTATCAATATCTACAACATTCTCATATAAATGCCTATACAAAAAGTTTATAGTTTTCGAGATAATAATTATAATCAGAGGTAAAAAAAATTAGGTCGCGACCTTTACAATTGACCTTGACCTCATTTTGAAGATAATAACAATAAGATGTCAAAACTAAAAACCCCATGTCATTATCTGGTCAAGTAGTCAAGTTATAACAATTTGAAGCTATTTTACGATTTTTCGACCGAATTTCACAAAATGAACAAACTATAGGCTTAAGACCCTAGAGAAGCCAAATATCACATCAGATTTTTTCTCCAAACAATACTTTCGGAGAAGAAGATTTTTTAAGATTTTTGCACCCCTAGGTCACCTTGACCTAGTTATGGTAGCCATGGCAACGCCACGAACAAATCTGAATTGCACCGACCCAGACATGCTTATGACCAAGTCTCGTTGAAATCTACCGAGTACTTTCAGAGGAGAAGTCGAAAATGTGTGTTAACGACGCACGCACGCACGCACGCACGCTGCACCATACCATAAGCTCACATGACCTTTGGTCAGGTGAGCTAAAAAAATGCTGCCAACATAAAATGACTATTTCTTTTCAGATTCCTTATTGCAAAGAACATGGCATAAAATAATAAAGAAATTCAAAACAAGACTTACTTGGACTCTAGGTATAATAAAGTTTAACAATTAATTTAAGCTAATTTGACATTGTCTCAATGCTTTTTAAAGTTGAAACATGGGAACGAGAAGAATTAAGAGGTCAAATTTTTTCATGTTTATATTCTGTGATCATTTTGTTCACACTTCCTTTCTTCATTTGTGCCATAAAACAACAATGCTACCACAGTCCCGATTTACATGTAAAATGTAATTCAGTCCAATCTTTCTCACTAATGACATAGAATAAGAAACACACATCAGTTGCACAAGATTAACAATTGAAATTATTACAGTCAATGTCTGCTGTCTGTATATTCCTTTTGATGATGACTGTGATTGATGAAAGACACACACATCACTGCCAGGTGATACTAAATGGTTGTAACAACACACATCACTGCCAGGTGATACTAAATGGTTGTAACAAGTTAGAGCCTGCCAATACAATGGTTAATGTCTGAAAAACAACAGGAATAACAAAAAATTAGGATCATGTTCAAAAATCCCTATCTGATAAGGCCCCTTTCAAGAGAGGTCGTTATTATGTATACAAGAGTTACAACAGTAAAATGGTTTATAACATCTTATCAGAAGACATGAAGAATTTTTCCTCCATTGGAAATGTTTTGAAGGACCGTTTTTAACCGAGTTGCAACAGAGTCCACAATTTTGTGTAGCCTGCTCCTCCTAAAGTATACATGTTTATACTGTACTTGACACATGTTTATCATCCACCCCTATTGTGCCTGTGCAAAGGAAAGATACCTAATATGAATTTTTTGTGAGTAATGCTCCTATAAAACTAAATTTTGGGTGGTTATTTAAACAAAACCATGTTTTATGTATGTATATCAACAGTTGATTGCTTATATATCTGCTTATTTTAAATATGACTCAGGACAGATCCAAGCATAAGAAAGTCTGCCAGTTTGCTTGCCAAAGACTAGCGATTTGCTCTTAGTACCCCACCATTTCAAAAATGACTGCCTAAGTTAAAAAAATCCAGCCAACCAAACAATGTCAACTTACCTGATTTTTAGAGTCGTAAGAAAACTTGAGACTTTTATCCCCGATATGAACACTACTTGGTCTGGTATCTACACCAAATATAACTAGTTGTCCTAGTAAAGCTGGTAGTCCTTTGTAACCATCAATATAAACATAGGATTTTACACCATTCTGTAGAGGTACACAAATATTACAAATAAACAGTGAAGAATAAATAATAAAATATTGTACTAATCACACATAATGGTCAATGTTAAAATCACAATCCCATTATTTAAACACAAACAGACAGGTCCATGTTAAAATCACAACCCCAAAAGTCAAACACAAACATACTGGTGAGACAAATTACAGAAAATGAGAAATAAAACCTAAGTAACGCACAATACAAGAATAACGACACCCAATGCATGTAAGTCCCTTTCTAGATCTGTCTAAATTATTATAACATGTATATAGTGTTTATATACCAATTATTTTGGTAAAATCGATATTATATATAAATACAAGTTTGCGTGTGATTGAAGTTTGTGAAAATGTACTTCAATGTAAGTTAAAAATGCTTAAAACTTAGTGTACTGACTATTTCTAAAAATAAGAATGTAGGGCAATATAGTCAAAGGGAGGTAATTACAAGAGAGTACAAGATTAGTCTGTAATCTGAAAGGCAATAGTGACAAGACTGTTCAATCTAATAATGCATTAATATTTTCTAATTTTCATACAGTCTTGAATATAATTAGTAGTAGTTTTGGTATTGTTATTAAGCAATAGTTTTATTTTATCCTTAGAGGCTAGAATAGTGAAAATAGGATAAAACTGTTAATTTTTTAGAAGAATAGTGATCTGACTTTCAGATCACTGAAATAGAAAATGGTGTTCTTCTTCAACTTCATTTAAGGAGCAACAAATGACTATTCTATTCCATCAATCGGTATTGCTGCCATCATAGGCACAATGCACTACTATATGAGGCTGCTTCCACTGTGGTTTATATATTAAACTCTGATAACAACATTACTGGTACCTACCTTTGAAGCTACAAAATGTATCATACTAAACTCTTTTTTGGAATGTGTTCCTGAAATAAAAAGGTATATATTTGTCAGAAGATGAGCACATCTAGTTTTGGTTCTTCTAGTGGGTGGATAGGGCATAAAATACTTAATATGTGCTCTGTATTACATGTATACATGTACTTACTGGGGTAACTACAAGTAGATTTATTGAAGTTGGAACCAGAGACCCAACTCTGAAAGGAAGGTAATTGCAAGGGATAAAAGAATTCTTTAGTACCAAAACCCATCTTTTCACAAATGCAAATATACAAAATATTTGCTAAAGAATCTACCTCCATATAAAGACCATCTGGTGATCAAAATAAATGTTAAAAAAATCCTTTATTCCATATTCCTACTTTATTAAAAATGTATACCAGTGTATAATATTTTAGATTAATATATAGTTCTATTTTATTGAATTGTTTGTTTCCAGGCCCCTTCACTTCTTATACCCATTTATATCTCTATATAAAGAGACAATCTGTCTATAATTTTATTGATTCCTTAGGTGGTTTAGTATACAGGTAATACCCGATCTGAGTGGGTGGTCTTTATATACAGGTTATATCTGATCTGGGTGGATGGTCTTTATATACAGATTATATTTGAGCTGGGTGGGTGGTCTTTATATACAGGTTATATCTGATCAGGGTGGGTGGTCTTTATATACAAGTTTTATTATGAGGGCATACCTATTGTTTCTCCATCATCAAAGAACAGGTCACCTTCTGCTTGACTTGTTGCATTGAGACAAACCAATAATGAGAATCCATTCTGCCTCCTGCATTACAAAACAGATGATAATATTAAGATTGACTGAATGAGGTTTTATGTTCAAGTCAAGAATATTTCACTTATATCGAGATACAGTTGAAGTTGAAGAAAATTTTACCTTTGCAGAGCGCTCAGGGCAATATGCACGTAAAGTTCTTCAACCTGTCACTCTTGCCTTGACAAAGGGGTTAGGTTATTAAGGTCTCTTTCAAAGGACCCTGTGCCTTTAATTTCCAAGTGCTGAGTGTTTGGCGAAAGAACAGTCAATGTCTATTTTCAGTCTTGTCAAACTCTGGCAAGGGTTCTAACCCTCGACCTCCAACACATGAAGCAAGTACTCTACTAACTGAGCTACCATAGTGGTGATTTATTACCTATATTAAAAGACATAGTTAACACACCTATACAGGTTGATTAAGGGCCGGGGACAACATACATATAGTAGTACAGCCATGATTACTCAAACACTATAGAAACCCTAAGCGTCATCATTTGTCCACAAACACTTTTTTATAACTTCTATTTTGAGTTTGATATCTGGAATTCATTGAAACTTTTAAATTTAAAATATTTTGATGCATTCTGAATTATATGACTTTTCATATACTGTCTATGACATCATTAGTGTAACACATTCATTAAATCATGTTACAAGAATAAATACCCATTACTTACGAAACAGTTGTGGTTAAACCTGGAAACTGCATGGGTATAATATATCCTCCTCTGACATGGAGATTTATAGTATCTAGTGGTGCTGGTACTGTTATGGTGGTTCCAGTCTTGTCTACTTTTGCTCCAGTATAGAAGTCATACCATACACCATTAGGGAAATAAATATCTACCTCAGTGGTATCCTGAAGTAAACAAGCAAATTGACTAAATTAGAATCCCATGCGAGTAGGAGCTAGGTAGCCCCCCCCCCCCCCTTATTTATTTATTTATTTATTTTTGAATCATTTATTACTGTTGAAAATATGATGTTGAATAAATTACCGGTAAATAGTTAATTTGAAAATAATTGAGAATAATTAAGACAAAGGACATATGATGTACTAAATCTATTATGGCCCTCTCCCTTGTGAACAGTTCTCCTTTAGTGTTGTCTGGAGAGGTATAGTGACCTTGTCTAGGGAATCGGATCAGACATTATACCTATCCAGTCAACACTATAGGAGACCTGTTCCTGAGGGAGGGATCCATAATGGATTAGTAGATTCATGTAAAGGCTCTGTGTTATTAAGATTTGTGTGTTTTATATTCCTTCTACTTTGTGTGACAAGCTACAGGTAGTGTTAGCTTGTGTTTATCATACTCTTTTAGTGAAAATGTAATAATTTTACTGTATTTTGCACCATTACCTGTGTTAGTACTGGGGAGATCATCAAGGCTTCACCCCACAGAAACTGTTTGTCAACACCATAAGTATTTCTGTCTTTAGGATATCTGTCAAATATAAATAAAATATAGTAACAGTAAAATCTCAATTACATGTCACCATTTGTTCAGTAAAAGTTTTCAACTTATAAAGAAGTTGATGCTAAATCAATGTAAATCAATGCAGAATTATAACAAAAAAAACCATAAAAAAGCATTTGAGTTCTTTCTTGAAATATATAAAAACAATGTTGAAATTGACTTAATTTCGGTTAAGAAAAATCTTAGTTAAGGAAAGATTGTGAAATCAAGGCCAGCTCTTCTTAATTTAAGTGCTGTATACTTAACATTACTTACTCAAAAAACAGTGGTCTTGCAACAGTTAATCCCATCATGTGACTTTTATGAACAAGTGTATAAAGATATGGCAACAAAGAATATCTGATCTCCAAAACCCGTCGAGTGGAATCTATCATTTTCTGACTAAAGGATGCAGGGTCCTGTGGCTGAAATTTGATATAATATACTAGTAAATACTACATGATTCATACATGTATTTACATTAGCAAAATTGAAATCAACAAACACTCAAAGAAACACTACAGTTTGTCTATAAATCTAGCTTATCAAAACCTTAAAACCAATAAAATTTTAACAGTGAATGCCGATGCCAACACCATGCTCATGCCAGAGGTAGACATAATATCTTCAGTTCTATTTATGGGCAAGTATAAACTCACTTCAAAGAGAAGTACATGCAGTAACAACACTGTACTGGTAATTTTTAATGGCCAGGTTTGTGATCTGGACTTCTGAAAGTATCTCAATGTCATAAGGATTGTGATACAAAGTTTGTCAAATAATGAGTGTATTTTTTTAATTAAATGTATTTTTAACTATCTATTATGATTCAATTTATAAAACTACAGGGACCTGCTGATAATTCTCATATTCCTTCAAAAATGTGGTCAACTGAAAGGATTTGCCCAAACAGCATTTCAAACTAGGTGGCAATAGGCACTCTAGATCTGTAAGCATATGCTTAGGACCACTTGGCCAATGAGACCCCAGATGTCAGAGAATGGCATACATGTACCTTGCATGGACAGTTAGTCCCATTAATAATCCATTTAAAGGCATTTGAAAAATGCTGAGATATCAAATAATCGAAAGAGAAAATGTACCAGTAGATTTCTTAATAACATAATACCGTTGATCCTAAGTCATTATGGTTTCGTGAAAATGGATAAAATGCACCTAATTGGTGCCATCTCTGGCAAAGCTGTTCATTGGTGTTACCACGGAAACCACAAATATCTGCTCCAACTATTGATATTCCGAACATGTTCATACTTAATATGGCTGAAATATAAATGAAATAAACTAACTTTTCTTTTGAGATTGTGATTTGAACATGGACTGGTATGTTTGTTTTTGTGATATACAAAATATTCTTACATTATTTTTTTGCAAATTACAACCATGTGTCCAAATATATGTACATGCATAACATCTACTTTTAGAGCCAGTTAACTGCCTTAAAACATCTAATGGTATTTGCAATTATTCATGTACCTTTCATTTCCTATATTTTTTTGGTGACTGTCAGTTCATTTGCACTTAAATTACCATTTATTTCAATAAAAAGCTCCAAAAAAATATGAAAATTATTTAATATTTTCTAATGTGTTTTTCCCAGTTTGTAAATAATGTTTTGTGACCAATTTTCTCAACACTATGTTCTGACAGTAGAATTTTAGTATGTTCAAATTCAATACAACATCAAGTTATACAATGAAAATAGATGGACATGGCCCAGTGGTACTGTCACTGGCTTTCAAAGTCAAGGGTTGTGGGTTTAAACCTCACTCAGGGCTTGGAAGTTTTTTTTAACGATTTTCATCTCCTGCCCATACTAGAATTACTAGATTACCAAAAAACTTTTGGATAAGCCTCAAAACTGATGTCATTTGTCTCACAGCATATTAAATTAAAACACTTCTGTAGCGTTAAAAAAAGAGCAAGTCACCTGTGACCGCTACAGAAGATGCTTACAAATAAGAGATTGAAACAGACTTTACAAGACAAGATTACCTGGTATGGATCTTGCCATATCATGGTAAGTTGCATCATTGTCCCCCGTCCAATGACCTCCAAACTGACCATGGCCTGCAAATGTTGACCTGGAGATTATAAATGGTCTCTTCTGTCTTACAGTGGTTAATGCTCTGAAAGGATAAAAGGATTTCTTATAAATATTTACATGTAATTTTTAACAAAGCTTGTATAATCAATTCCTAGATCGATAACATCTGTTATATTGGAGTTAAGCAATGTCCCTTCTGTGAATGATGATTATCTATTAATACAGTCATGTCTTTTCAATGACTTCATCATTATTATTATCCCCCCCCGCCCCCTCCCCTTTGGAAGAAAACGGGAGATATTAAATTTGACTTCCCGTCCAAATGTCTTTCCTTCTTGTCTGCACTAATTCTCCAAAGCTATGAAGCACTATTTCACGAAACTTGGTGCAAAACATCAACAATCAACATGGATAAGAGGTTCACATATCGTTAACATAAGCTGATTTGCTAATATTCCTGGGAATTATTGTCCGTTGACTGAAAAACCTATGACAGTTAAATTTTCTATAATGCATGACTGAAGCCAAAATCTGATTTGATATTTAGCTTCTCTACTGTCTTTAATAATTCATTCATTTTGTAAAATTTTGTCGAAAAATGGGTAACATGGTTTACCAACTGAATGAACTACAACATTCCACTAGTGGGTATATTATGTACTGCTTGACTGTACTATTGTTTAAAATCAAAGTTAAATTATTTACACATTTGTTGCCTTTGCTTCAAAGTATCCATACATATTATGTATGTTATACTGAATGCTTGCATATTGTTTGGCTGTTGCACAAAGGGTAGAGAAACGTAGAGTTCCACCACCCACAGCTGAAAATAACAAATTTAAAAGTCAGTTAAAACAGGAGGAAGCAAACCAGGTGGTAAGATCATACAATAAACAATATGATCCAATAAAGAGCAAAATTCAAATTTTTAATCCTGCAAGATTTAAATGATCTTGATATGCAACATAATGCTCTTTATGGTGCTTTACAAATTGTTGTAAAAAATGGTCAGAAATTGAACATGTGAAAAAATCTAGAACATTAATCTCAACATGTGGATAAATTTTAAGTATTTTGTACTTTGTTATAACCAATACTGAATAAGAGCATCTTGATATAAGTGAAATATTCTTGACTAGGCTGTTACACACCATTACTCAACTCAATACATACATTGTATTTTGATTTGATGTGGTGGATAACAAATCTAGAGGATGCTGAAAGTAGCCATTTAATCTTGGTCAAATACATTTCTCACAGTACTCTAATAACTAAATTTATCAATGTTTAATATTTGGACATACAATCCTGGAAATTCTTCAACCAAAAGATATATAATATTTGTACATACCTGGAACATATGGTGGATTTTCAAATGTAGAATTATTAGGACAGCCACTTAATGACCCAGCAACACTACTGGAAATCTCATTCATGTCCTGTTTATTAACAAAAATTATATATAAACAAATGGTTTTGAAAATACTAAAGGTTAAGCAGACAGGTCGATATAGTTTACCTATACCGTACATTCAAAATATATTGGTTCTGCTATGTTGGTTATATCATTATAGAACATACTCCTGCTCACTCTATCTTTGTTTAAATACAGACAAGGTGGATCTGGTAACTAATACATTATCTCCAGTTAAGGTGAATGGCGTGGAGTAATGGAATTTTACATTCTCGTCCCAGGCAAGATCTTTTTCATTTATATAGAGGTGGGTCAGTTCAGACATAGTTCAGGAAACCTGAGTGCCTGTAGGAAACCAATGAACTTTGGCAATCAAACATACAAAATTCCTCACACTAGATCAGTCCACAGAGGGATATGAACCTAGGTGGTGAGACGCACTGTAATCTGTAAGTGTGTGCTTTAGACCACTTGACCACAAAGGACCCTAAAGTTCAGAAGAGGTGGAATATATATCTAATTAATAAGGTGTTTACTTACGATCCACATTCCGTCAAATGGAACTTTATTATGGAAGTCTGACACTAGTGAAGTCCAATATTTCTGTGCTGAAGGGTGAGTAAAATCTGGAAATACTGTATTACCTGGCCATACCTGATGAGAGTAGACATTTAAAAACAACTCATCTAAAAAGTAATGCCGTTAAGATATTTTATTGTAATGACACATGTATATAGTGGTATTATCAGTTACAAGTTAATAATACCATGTGTTACTTCAGTTTATTTGAATTTCTAATTGTTTTTTTACAAAAATCACAGTCACAAACATAAATTTTTACCCTTATAGTGTAATGTACTGAAATATTTAAAATAAATTGCCACTTTAATAGCTTTGATTTAAGATGTGTATAGATATTGTACTAGTATTATACAATGTAATATTTTGAATGATAGATGTTGATAAATTTAATTTTTATTGGTTGCTAAGCTGGAATAAAATTGTTGCCCCAATCAAGAGTATTTTTCTTATATCGAGGTGGTAAAATCACATTATAGTACCAGTGGAAAACAACATACTTCTGCAAAGAGTTGATAAATCTTCCCACACTAGGATCTGTCGGAGTTAGGGACTCTATTTTTAACTTCGTTATATTGTTATATATAGACTTATAAAGAGAGGTGGTCAGACTAAATAATTGACTTCGTTCTATCCATGTATTCCTTTTAAGCGTGTTCGTTATATTTGTGTTTTACCGTAATTATGGCACAGCCTAAATGTGCTAAAGCTTATTGTCAGTGTCTAAATCTAACACTACATCTAAAGGGCAGGTAACTCTATCTAAAATCATGTATAATGAACATATACCTTTCCAACAATAGGTTTACCAGTAAGAGCATCCTTAACAAAAATGTCCATCTTTATTCCCAGATCATAAGGGTTGTATGTACCAGGTCTCTGTGTGTTACTAATACCAGGGTCCTAGTGAAATAGAAAATAATAATTTTATACTTTTATTACCTTCAAATGAATTTACAAAACGTTGACAAATATGGAAAAGGAAAAGAAACTTATTTAAATTGCTAGTATATCTAAATGATTGACCTTCATAAGTTAACCAATTTTGTCTCAAGATATAAGAAATATTGGTTTCAGGAAAACACATATCCTCTATTTTTTTTATTTTACGTATTCTTTAGGTAAAATTGGTCTGAAATTTGTGCTTTTACAACCAATGTAAAAAGTTAAATATTTGTTTCAAAATGTTAAACTTGATTGCTTGGAACAAGATTTTCAATTTGGATTTTTATTTATGATGGTTCACTCTTCCTATTTACTGCCCCCCCCCTCTCTCTCTCTTTTTTCCAAAAATTTGACAAATAGAAAAAAAAAGCTAAAAGGAAATGTGTCATACAAGATAATTAATAAAACCAATAAGCAATTGTAGCAGTCCAGCATGTGAAAAAAGAAAAAGAAATTAATTTGGGATTGTCCCATTCCATCCTGCTCACGAAGGAATGGGTACTGCAAAACATGTTGGGGTCAGCCTTGCAATGGCTTGATATCCCATATGTCATCTACGGTGTCATAATATATGTCATCTACGGTGTCATCATATATTCTAGGTCACCTCAGAGCACTAAATCCTAATGAGCTTTTACAGATAGTCTTAAGGTCATCTATTTCCTTTTTATTGTCAAAATAAAAAAATAATTTTTACCACTATCATTATATAAAAAAATAATTTTTACCACTATCATTATATAATGCATTCCTCTGTCATGTAATGCTTTGACCATGGCTGCCTGGTCACCAAACTTGGAACTGGTAGTAAAATCTAAGTATCTATCCATGTAGTCAATATCATTCCACTGGACATCCTGTAATAAGAGAGGGGGTGAATTATTCTATTTCTCATACCATTAAAGTGTTTATAACAACAAAACATGTACCCTCATGGGGCCTCTTTCATTCCTTTGGGCACATAATGCATTGTAAAAATCCGCCCTTTGAAAATAATCCAATCAAAAAAACTCTTAAAAATTTTAAAATATCAGCAATTTGTATTCAATGCAATTATAAAACAACTCTGACAATGAAATATTTTGAATAAAAAGTAAAATAAAACACATATTTGAAAAATAAATAAAGAAACGCTTTGTTTTGATGATGTCAAGCACAATAATCGGCTACGTCATCTTGATTGTTTAATTGTCGCATGAGGCAGTACCAAACAAACTGGACAAGATGGAAAAATCTAGCACTGGTGTGCGCATGAGATTTTTCTGTCTGAGGTACAAGAAAGCCATATATCAGCCTTACGTTAGTATCCTGTAACAGTGTTAAATCATAATATGATATACAGTGGAACATGTATATACCACTTTCCTGTCAGAATATTAAGTTTTTGGGTAAAAAATCAGTAACTATATATAGTGGAAAGATTAAGAATACAATTTTGTATTTGAGCAATTCAAATTGGGAAAACTCACCTACATACATGTACATGCATTTAGGGTAAATATAGATTTTTAGACTTTGCGATGGGGCCAATTTTCCACCCTTTAATTAAACACATAAATAACCCTGCTCAGTGACATGGGACTCAAAGTATCGTTTGAGGAAATGCGATTTTTATTTAGTAAATGCTTGTTGAAAACCATATATTTTCAAGGTTTGGTCTGATACATCTGCAAATGGAACATTCAACCTTCCTCTTTTGGGATAAGCAATTAGCCAACTGAGCTACTAAAAACTAGTGGTGAAGAAACTGATAATAATCAGTTATGAATAGTAAAAATAAAGTAAAGTATTTCAACAAAATCGGTACATAAATAAAAATGTAATGGCCATTTATAGGTTTTTGCTATTTATAGTAAGGGCAGCCATCTTGGATTTCTGACGGACATGCCAGATACACAAAATTTTGTTCAAATTGGATTAGTGAATTCAGAGGTGAAAACTTAAGTGTATGGACGCTTTACCATGCCATAAGCTTACCCTGGCTTTGCCAGGTGAGTTAATAAAATGAATGGTAGGTCACTGTATCATGTATCAGCTATATCAAAAAACAATTTTTCAAGCACCCACCTGCGGTATACCAACTTCTTTGTTTCTATTAGCTATTTCTAATGTTCCATTGGCTGTTTTATAACCCCATCTACATAAATGAAATCCAAGACTCCAATATGGTGGCATGAATGAACGACCTATGACCTCTGTGTACTGCTGAATAACTTCACCTGGTGTTGGTCCCAAGAATACATAAAGATCAACAATACCACCTATTGTCCTCCATGTTAGTGCTGGTGCTGGTTGTAATAATACATCTGGTGAATACAGAAATATAACAGTTTACAAGTCAATATAACCATATAGAAAACATACATGTCCATGTACGACACCAGGTATAACATACAGATATCATAATATACATGGGCATAAATTTTGAACCATTTGAGAATGTAAAGTGGTAATCGCACTAATAAGCCCACTAAACCATCATTTTAATTGTTGTCTTGTTGGGGGTTAGATAAAAATTAAAATGGGGGTTAGTGGACTGATTACCGTAGTTGGACTAGTAGAGTAGTTGATCATTTATATAAAAAACATACCCCTATCATATGTCTAAAACATGTTCTAATTGGTCCTGAAATATATGGAAAACATACCAGTATGTTTAATGTTTTTGTGTCTTAGTTTTCATTAATTCGATAATTGCCTACTTTATAGACTTGTCTTGTCTATTTCCATCCAAAGCAGTCATTTTAATGAAAACCAAGATTCCTTCATGTAAAACTTAAAATAATTTTAATTTTTTTTAAAAATCATTATGTTAATATTGTCTAGGGGAGATTAATCAATCCAAACGTCAATTCTCAGGTTAATGAATTATCTACTTTTAACCATATGTGCTGATGTATTAAAAATGATGATGAAATGTTTATTGCAAAACTGTCATGTTGTTATCCGGCACAGTGAAACCAATGACACCCATCCTGGCACTTGCCTTCTCATAAGTCTTGGACAATGAAATCCATTAGTTACAAAACAAGAGCACCACTGAGCAAAGCAATAAAGGTGCCTGTCAATGTCTATACCCTTATCAATAGGTGATCTCAATGAAATAGAGAATGAAACATTCAGACATTACATACATACCCATAGCATTGCTGTTAAGAAGAAAAACACCATGACTTTTCCCATCATTCTCCATCATCATGTAAAATGGATGACTTCCATACAAATTAGAGTTCTCCTAAATATTGATACAAAGAATAATGATATAACCAGGCATATTACTCTGGCATTACAATAAAAATTCAACAAATTTTATAAAAAGGGTAGAAGATGTGAAAGCTATATAGGATTGAGTCACTGCGTTTGTGACAGTGAGCTCTAATTAATTTTCAAAGACAAACTAATGCACACAAAAGTTTCCTATTACCAATAGGTCAAAGTAAGAAGAAAATATCAAATTTTATTCAAGTTTATTAGATTTTCTATGAAAATTCTGTCACAAACACAGTGTCTCTGACAGTAGTAAATTAAAGTTGTGTTCTGATTAAGCAGAATATTGAACATGGGTTGCTTACTTCAAACAACCTGGCAAAATTAATCATAAAAATTGACAACAGTGACTTGAGGTTTACATGTTTTGTGTGTCATTTTGTTTCTTTGATGTTCATTTTTTAAGACTGAAAATGATTGCGACACTGGTATTAGGATATCATAAAAGTGATTTCACTATACATACCACTGGTGCTTGATCTTTATTCCATAAAGTAAATCTTGTCCAGTTTGTATTGTGTAGTAATGTATCTCTGTGTTCTCCAAGTCCATATATATACTTAGACGGTAGAAAGTAGGACAACTGGATAAACTGATCCGCAAATATAAAAGGAGCAGCTGAATCTGTCCTCATCCTAGTCAAATAAATCATATTACTTATTTTGTTGAAAAGTAGAACCTGTGGAAACCCTCCAACTTTAAAACTGAAGATTGACCAATACATAGTTCTAGTAAATGTACATTTTGTTTGGTAACAGTCAATGCAAACAAATCTAAGTTAAATCAAATTCAAATGTTTGCAATGCATTAATTTTGTCTCTTTGATATTCCAAGGAATTTATGCTAAAATTTCCCAGATTTACAGAAGTGTAACACTACATGTACAGTAAATATGTTTTTGGTTTGTGTAAAAATGCCAAATCTGAAGATGGCCACATTAAAAATTGTTCCTCATCACGTTATATTTACAACAACTTATTATTATTAGCCAGGCCAAACTCATGTGCCCCTCCCCAATATACAGTATAACAAGAAATATTAGGGGTAGGAAACTTTACGGTCTTCTAAACTTATTTACAGTAAGAAATTTTCACGTTTCACACTGTAGGGAAAGTGAATCAAAGAAAATGAATAATTTCCCCTTAGAAGCTATATTCAAGGTACAAGTGTCATTGTGAAATCATGAACATTTCTTCCTTGCGAATGTGTCTTCTGATACAGTAGATGCAAAAAGTACATAGAACATTTATATCAGCTGATATACTTACAGTTGTGTTGGAACACTAGCATCAGTAGAAACTCTGTTTACTTGAAAGTTAAGTGGTTGTCCTGTTTTTACACCTGTAACAGAGTAGTCTGTGATAAATGGTCTCTCGGTAACCTTAGGTACTGTCATTAGTACTTCATATCTACTGTGTGCTGGATCATATATCTGCAAAAAGGAAAATATGTCTTGGAATGAATGTATATTGATTGATAGACTGGGGTTTTACTTTACGTCCCAGTCAAGAATATATCATTTATATCTAGCTATCACCAGCTATAGGTGGAGTGGCAAAATTTTTTTGCAGTGCGGTCTGGGCAATGTGCAGGGAAGGTTGTTTAATGTGAAATCCCTGCCATGACAATTGACATCAGTTAAGGTCTCTTCTGAAGAACCCCATGACTTTCATATCTAAATGCCAAGTGCTTGCCAAAAGAACAGTCACTACCTATTTCTAAGTCTTGGTCAGAATAGCCAGTGTTCGAACGCATGACCTTCCACATATGGAGTGAAAACTCTACCAACTGAGCTACTGTAGTGTGAAGAATGAATGTATAGAAAATGACCACACCAACAATAAAATATACATCATAGTTGATTAACATGTACTTTGCATTAACCATATTGGCAAAAAAAAAATCCAAAAAGAAACAGGCGATTTCAAAACATATGAAATACAAGTTATTGGTACTGTAAATGAATTATGAGATAATGATAACAACTCCAGACTTTGATGAGTTACAGGCATAATGACAACATGGTGTCATGTGGTTGGCTTCAGGTATAACAAACAAACCAGTCTTGATAACACACAAAATCTGAACTTATCAGACATGTTGAATCCAATGAATCTGGAAAATTAAAACCTTTGTTTCATGTTAAAGAATGAAAGTGAAAAGTACACAAGTAGGACTGGTACGCAAGACCTGTATACATTATATATTACAAGTATCATTAACTCTCAAATGTTTTGAAGCATCACATACTTTACAGTAAAACCTTGTTATAATGCCCCTCCATTATAAATTTTGTAACCTCACTCAAAGCCACAGTATTCTGAAGTCCCTAAGTCTATTTCTTTTATGTTTTACTTTATAAATCTCAATTTATTACTAAACCCTTTCTAACATTAACATTTGACTGAACCAATGGTGGCAATTAATCAAGGTTTTACTGTGCATGTACATGTAATATTTGGATGCGCCTCAGGGGTTAAAAAACTTGTCAAAAGTTAGGGCAACTAGAACTTCGCTTTTTTGACAATTTAGAACAAAGTTTTGGAAACAGGGCGAAGATATGGCCCAACTTTACCCTTAATTTGAGCCCTGACATGAATAAAACCCACTTTTACCTTGATTCTGAGCCTTGTTTTAGTTTCATAACGGACATCCATCATCAGGTTCATAATATCATTAGGATAATAAGCCTTTGTATTTCTGGATAAACTTGCTGTAAATCCAAGTTTTGTATTCTTAATGCTATCAACCGTATAGCCAGGGAAATTCTTCGGATAATAACAGTAAGGCGTATCAAGTGGAGCTTGTGTGTCATTCACATTAGCTGACTTTAACGGTTTCCGACGACTTGTTGCTACCCTCCAACAACACCCTCTTGCCTCACATTTCTGCTGAGATGAATCATTCTCTGGATAACAGTCAAAGCGTTCTTCTTCTTTCAATATATCACAAGACAATTTCGTTTTTATATCTGTTGTTTCAGTTAACTTTTTGTTAATTTTAGAATCCAATTTTACAGAAATTTCAGATTCAAAAAGTTGAGATTTAAAATATAGTTTTGAATTATCTTTCTCCTTTGGAGAGATATATTGCATTGTTTTATGTAAAAAATCTTTTGCAAAAAAGTTAAAACCATTTTGCTTTGTATTTTGAAATTGAAGTTGATACACAAATTTATTTGTGCCATCTTGAAGTTTATCAATGTTCATTTCCACATACAGATTTGTGACATAAGGAACTACAAAATTTTTCAACCATAAAACAATTCCGACAACAATTATCCCAACAAGAAGCACAATCAGACGTGGCTGCTTCATGATGCTTGTGACTTTTAGAATTACTTCATCACACTAAGTCTGATTTTATTCTGAAATATAAATAATAATGCATATACATATATGATACACATTTGAAATCTTTTTAATAAATTTGACAGTGCTTATAATATTTATACATGTAACTTAGCATGAATGAAACCTGCACTACAAAAGCTATGTAGCATGCAAAGGCAAATGGTTCTAGCCTAAAGTGATATATTGCGGGCTGGCAAAATCTTACTCCCAATTTTCAATGATCTATATTTCAATAAATATCTAATTACCTTAATTTTTATAATATTTGCACATAATATCCAGCATCACCTCAATTTTTAAAATATATTTTGATTTTAAAAAATATTTGATATTTTTGAAGTTATTGAAAAAACCATGGGCTACACTTTTTCCAATTGGTCAAAACTCATTCGAGGCAGGATAACAAAATTTTACAACCCAATTTTTATTGATCTTTATTTCAATAAATATTTATTGGATTTATATAGTATTTTGACATAATATCCGGCATGACCTAAATTTTTTAATTATGCGTTTGATTTTTTAAAATATTTAATATTTTTGATGATATTAAAGAAAATATGGGCTACACTTTTTCCAAATGTCAAAATTCATCCGAGGCAGGACGAGTGAGCTTTGAACATTGATCGGTATCTCTCCACATGATTATGCTTGCCTGTTAAAATTTGCAACAAATATGCGGCAGATATGTATCTTTAATACCACCAAAGGGTATTTCCTATAATGCAGTCAGTTTATTTTCATAACAGATTGTGACAGTTGATTGTTCTCTAATTGCATTTTATACCCCTTCCTCAAATTCCCTTAGATGGACTGTAGATGACATGCAATTGCCTTTTCACAACTTTCGTGGGAAGATCTGACCACCAACTATAACTGGACAGGAAAAAATGCAAGGTTTAACAGGGGTTGAACACGGACTATATGGGCAAGTATCAACTGAATTTGGTCTACCTACATTATGTTAAAGTTGGTATAATATTTACTTATAATTTTTTCACTTCAGTGCTCAAAAGAAAAAGGTTTTTATCAGTAAGGCACGCTTTGTTCATAACCATGAGTTATATATTATGCACTAAAGTAATTTAAGCTGTAAAAATCTTTATACCCAGGACGGGGAACCCGCGACCTTCTGCTCCGGAGTCAGATGCTCTACCACTGAGAATAATACATGCGCGTATTCATTTCAAATATTATTTCAGGTTTGGTAATTTTTATGCATTTAAAATTTCCTATCATGGAATATGGTCTCATTACACTGTTACAGTCGTGCACTACTGATAAATTGTGCACAGATTAATCAGCTGTGGTATGCGGAAATATTGACAAATCATAGGCTCATCAGAGCCTGGCAGATGAGCTTGCGACTAAAAATGGCATGTGAAATATGCTTTGTTATTAGGCCTAGATCACACAGTAGCATGGGTCCATACCAGCAAACTCTCAGTCTGCATTTATAGCATCCTCTGTCTAAATCACCTGATAACTCAAAACCGTAACTCTTGTTTGTTGTTCTTATTGTCCTATATGTTCTTACTTTTTAAGCGTACCAATCAGGATCTACAAGGCAGCAGCGAGCTTGAGATGGGCAGCAATGAGCTTGAGATGGTGTTTTACGCCCTATACTCAAAATTTTGGAGGGGCAACCAATTCAATGCACCCTCAATAAATTTTAATTCTAACTGACTAACTGAAAAAGCTTAAAATGATGGGATGAATTAATTTTGAACATTTCTGTGACTACATTTTTTCAAAAAAAAAAAAAAAAAAAAAAAAAAAAAAGAGATGAAGGTGGTTGTGGGTTTAGTTTAAAAATAAAGTTTGTCATTTCTTCTAAATTAAATAGAGGTGATACGTTATGGGACGATAAGATAAACCAGATGCATATGTGTCCACACCACCTTGCATTGACTTGATATTACTAATAATCTATCCCACTCCACTGCTCCAGGTTAACATTATGCCGAGGCAAGAGGTTATATATTCACTCATACAGTATAGACCTGTCATGTGCTGTTTTTGAATGTTTATTAAAATAATGCATTCAAAAACAATGTGCTGTTTTTGAATGCATTATTTTAATAGAAATTCAAAAACAGCACATGACAGACCTGTCGAAAGTTTAACACTTAACTGAGGCGTTCTGGTGCCTAGTGGCCGAGATATGGATAGCCAGTTGCTGAAATGTGACCGAGAGAAAGATAACAGCTGCCGAAACCTAAACTGTCAGGATAGGGCTAACGAGGGACCGAGATGAACTATTGGTTCGGCACTTTTTCGTTATTTTAATGTTAAACAGTTAAACTACTGTATTTCGATTGTTAAGTTGGGCCTCATTTTTCTCAAAACTTTGATATAAAAAGACCAGTTAATAAAAGATTAAGATGGTTTCGTTAATTTTTTTTAGATAATTTGATTCTTGAAGCTATAGTATGCACTTGGCAGAAGCTATTTAAAACAACCAAGAACAAAACACAACAAACAAACAAAATATAACCGAGAAAATGACAAGATTAACACATAAAGCCGCGACCACCTATAACTCCAGTGACTGATACATTTATAATAATAAACTTTATTCCGAAAGTTTTACAACTTATAGGATATATAAATAATAATAATAATGAAATACATGAGTACATACATGACATTATGGTTCAGTGCACCTTTGCCAGTGACAATATGCCTCAAGACATCACAGCATTGTGAAAATGCCTTACTTTAGAAACTTTAGAATCTAATGAAGCTATTTATATAATGCCATCATAATTAGACCTACCTGCACCGACAAGAAAACGTCGAATTGCCTAAAAAGAACAATCTTCCCTGAAATCAAAAATATTGTTAAGAAAACAGTTTAGGTCTACTTGAACATTTTGTGTATCGGTCATCTGGTTGATGATTCAGATAGAAAACGCCGGTCATGTACAAGTACCTGTCTTGTGTATTTAACAGGAAGTATTATAAACAATCATGTGCTCATAATTAAACAACAAGATACAGCCACTTCACACACTTATTGAATTTTACAAACACTTGTATTATTATGTAAGTTGTTGTGTTTCAAGGCCAATAAAATGAAAGGAAAAGGGAAAATGACATGTAGCTGGAAAATGTGTTGATGCTCACGCGTCTGTCAATTCAGTCAAAACAACCACTGATTATAAAACTCCGACTTTGGACGGGCACTGAATATTATGACAAATGGTGCTCAGTGATGTACTTGAGACAACCGATTATAAAACTTCCGACTTTAAGCGGGCACTGTATATTATGACAAAATGGTATCTGGTGTTGTAGTTGAGATCACTGATTACAAAAATCTTATAGATGGGCTTTGACTATTTTGACAAAATGGTACCCAGTTGTGTAGTTGAGACCACTGCTTACAAAACTCCCGACTTTGGACGGCCACTGAATATAACGACATAATGGCATCCGTTGGTCGTTGAAACCACTGATTATAAAACTAAAACTCCCGACTTTGGGTGGACATTGAATACTGTGGCAAAATGGTATCTAGTTGTGTAGTTGATATTATCATTACAAAATCGCCCGACTTTGGACGGACACTGAATGGTATCCAGTTGTGTAGTTGAGACTACTGATTAGAAAACTCTGATTTTGGAGGAACGCTGAATAAAATGACAAAGTGGTATCCAACGGCCTCTCCCTCGGAATCTCAACACACAGTGGCAATGATTTTGCCAACTGGTAGCTAGGTTTTGATTTATTTGGTGGGATGATCCAGGGTGTTGCTGTTGTTTTGATACTAATTTGACCTTTTGCTCCCAATTATGAATGGTTTTAATTTCATAGTCAGCAACGTACTTCATGGAGGCTCTTTGGATTCTCAGAAGCTTCCGACATAAGTCTTTAGCATTGAACTTTTCAGGGGACCATCTAGTGGGTACCTGTGACAAGATGTTCATGGATAATCATGCGATGGCTTTCGTATGAAATGTCACGCTCTCTCCTTCGATGTCATATAAAATCTTAACTTTGCAAACATTCGTTTTGAGGATATCTTTCTTATAAGTGACCAATGAAGGCTTGTCGATCTGGCCATCGGTCATCCTCCAGCGAGCTGCGACCATGTTTGTATTCAACTGACAATTTTGCCATTGTTAGATAGGTACATGTATTACTCTGTCATATATTGACATCTGTCCCTTTTGAGCGGATCTTGATTGCTGTCATAAGTTCAATATTTTTACATCAGTAGAAATCAAACGGCACACTGATTTTGATTCGCTAAAACGTAATTGGACTGTTTCAGCATTTTTACATCAAAAGAAACAGGAAACAATTTACTTCGTTCTTTAAGTAATTTCTTTAATTAGAAAAATTACTTTAAACGTGTCTCTATACAGAAATTAACTAAATTGCTTTGTGTACGTGTGAATTCCTCTTCGCAATAATATGTACATAGCGTGCACTAAACAATCTTGTTTCTTTCTGTGTAGACAGAGTTATTTTTACAATCAATTCATTAATACTAAAGTAGTAATATGTTGTGTTGTCTAATTATGAATTAACTAAAAAACTAAGTCTATTCTGATATAAACAAAATTGCTTTGTGCATGCTATATATGCGAGATACAGAAATGCGTGCATGAACCAATTTTGTATATCTCTGTTTATCCAGAATCCTTTTCAAAGTCAAGTCTTTTAATTAAAGAAATTACTAAGAGAAAGAAGCGAAATAGTTTTTGTTTCTTTCAGTATAATGGAACTTAAATGTTAAAAAAAAGATGTTTCCCGCGAATCCCGATTGTGCTGCTTGATTTCTTATGCTTGGCACATCACAGTTGTCAACGTTGACAGCGATAAGTTTTCAAAACCGACTGAGTATGATTCGATGATTGATTTTACCCATACATGTAAAGATGAAATATTTCAACCGACCAGAATACTGGGTTTGTGCACAATCTTAGGAAAGGAATTATGCGTTACGCTTAATTATACGCTGTTCTATGACCCTTTACCCCCCCCCCCCCGTAACAATAGAGACAAGGACGTGCTTAGGCTACCCTTCCGGGGCAACTGGCCTCACTTTCATGGTGGAAATGTATAACTTAAATCGTCAGTTACAAAGTTTTCACTTTGCTTTGAGATTTCGATTTGGACATGGATTGGTATTTTTTTTAATTTTTTTTTTAAAAAACCCATCTTATTGGTATAACAGTTGCAATCAACAAATTGAATTAAAAAACACAGAATGGATTTCATACTATAACACTAGTTGAACATCGGATATGTTGCTACAACGAATATAAGACAGTATACCGGTATGTTTAAAGCTCAAATGACTTTCTTATGGTAGCAGTAATGAATCCATTTGCTTTCTGGTTTTGGTCTCGCCTTATTTCTGGCGTTTTAAGTTGAAAATATTTCCTTTTTTAGTACACAAAAGTTTTAACTTAAGACTTTAACCGATTGACTAGACGAATATCCCATTTAAAAGAAAATGGTTAACTTGCTAAGTCCAACTTCATACCTTTTATTATTAAATTTAAATAATAATCTTCAGAAAATTACCGAAAAACGAAAAAAATGAAAAAAAAAGTATTAGATATTGTTATTTAATTAATATAAATGACTTATAGTAACGCAAAGTAGTAACATAATGTAAATGGTAATTGTCTCGCCATGTGAAAATGCGGCAATACATTATTCTATGCTGAGTATTCTATGGTAATCGCGGCATGGATATCCGTTACCACTAGGCTCAAGTAAGTGGGAAAAACAACTACTTATTTGGGTTTGTGAAGATTTCTATGCAAATTGTGCATAATTCACTGTCATAGAATGACAAAAGAAAAAAGGCAAAAATTTGACTATTTATGTATCGATACCATGGAATATTAGTTGAATTCCCGACTTTGTACGGCACCTGTCATAATGGTTATTATAATTATGTACCTATCAAAACGACAAAGGCCAGGAATAAAAACTATGGAAATTTTTGTAACAGTTTTTTATTGAAACAATATCAATACATATTATAAATGTATATTACAGTACTTAGAGTAATGGAAACAATAGCTTCAAAATTCATGAGAAATCTTATTTGTAAGTTAATTTTATGTCATGTAGACAGATTTACATACACGTACTTTCACAAAATCATAGCCTTACCACACTTCATCATAGTAACAATCATGCAACACATCCTATCTTTTTCATCAGTTTCCTATCTCATCCAATTTTAATGTATGTCACCGCCTCATCCTGTCTATATACATGAAAAACAAACGAGAGAGAGAGAGAGATTTCATAATGCCTATTATGTTCATTATGCGACTATGGGAGTTTTACATACTACAAGTCTTAGATGGAAGTAAAAATCGAGAATCAAAAGTTTGGTTTGGCATGTTAATGTCGTATTTTGTATATTTTTTAAAAACACAATAAATTATAATTTGATTTGACAAATAATAATAATAATAATAATACAATTCTATAATAAGAATTAAAATAAACTTTTGCATCTTTTTGGGTATTTAATCATAAATATATCTTTTAGTTTGTGGTTTTAAAGGGGTTGAAAAGGCTGTCAGATGTGCTTTCTGTCTAAGGAAGAGGAAAATTAAAATGCATTTCGATTTTAAATATGCAGTAAAAAAAACTTATAAATAAATTATTTTGCATTATGTAGACGAAAACAGATTTGTCCACACAGGAATTGAAGTTTATGTAAGTATTTAAAAAAATGAAGAAACATCGAATAATACAAAACGAAATCAGTGATTAGGACAATGTTTTGTTACTTCTTTTCCGAAAATACTTGATATACTGCAAGAAACTGTAATGAACCCTTGATCAGCTCATTGTTTTAAATTTACAATATATGAACTAGCTATAGTATTCTAGCTCCAAAACTTATTAGAATGTTTGATTTTGAACTTGCCTAGTGTCAGTTACAGCTTGATAAAGTAATTAGAAGAAATGATTAATTAAATACGAACAAATCAATCACAATATTAACTTATAAAATTACAAAGGCACGGTTACAATTTTTGTGATATCCCAAAATGCGAATTTTCTGCCCATGACAAATAATTAAGCCCGTTGAATTAGATTCATCAGTTTTTAACAAATCTCCCCGAAAATTATCTTGAATATACTAGTACCAGGATTAACACAGGATTAACAAGTTGACTTTATTCTCTAAAGTATACATATGCAAGCAAAATTATTAAATTGCTTCTTTTAAAATTTATCACTGGTTTCCAAGTTCCCTAAATTTCCAAAGTTTACCACGCGGAAAAAATATTTTTTAAATATGAGGTGTTTAAAAACATCGGTATTTAAGTATTTAAAAAAGCCATTTATATCCGTTAAAGAGTTAATTTTGGAAAAAAAAAACAGATTAAGCATAAAAATAAAACAAAATAACAAAAAGTATCAAACATAACAAGTCTGAATATAAAACATTATATTAAGTACAAAAGTTCAGATAAGGCACAATACAGATTTAATTTGTTCAACGTGCTTTAAAACTTATCCGAAGGAAGGCCAGCTTCCTGTTCCTTTGACATTTGTTCGTCATATGGCGGCGGGCTCATATCCTGTTCGTACTGCGGAAGTATATATGCCATCTTATCCGGCATGATTTCCGTGTCCGGTGTCGTAGGCCCCTCTCCAGATGATGAACTAGAAGATGGGAAGTTTGCGGAGGAGTTACAATGGCAGCATGTTTTTCCTTTCTCTTTGCCATTCTTCGAAAGGACTATTATGGCAATTATGCCGCTTAAAATCTCAATGGTTGCTGCAATTCCACCAACAACAAGGCACCATGGTGTAGGTATTTTGACCGGGGCCATTTTCAAGAATGAAATCAGGGCTCTCATTTGGCTCAAAGTAGTGTGAATCTTCCCAATAGCAGTCCAGTACAATACTCCTGTAAAATAATTAATATTGCAATCTAAATTTTGTAATTGCCTTACAGCGCGAGTCCGAAAATGTACCGTAAACAATACACTCGGAAATGGTTGTCACGTGACAAAGTAGTTAGCTCCTTTTTTGACATGTGTATTTACCCTACGTCGGCGGAAACAGAAACACAAATATTTTGTAGATATTCCATAGATCGGGTACAAATCAATATTTCTTACATAATAAACACAAACATACCGACCCTTGTATTTCCATGAAGCGAGCCGATGCTACTGTTTCCTACTTGGTCTCCACTATCTTTATGTGACAAAATGCAATTAGGGCGTGTGGTAAAATGTAACAAATTGGTGGCGTTTTTATGTGACGTGGTGACGACGGACGAGTTTGCTATTTACATACTTTGATGTAGTTCAAGAACGGATTGATTTTGTCATCATAACTGGCGTTACCTTAATTGATACATGCCTTCCATTCAAGTGAGGTTAAAATGAAGAATAGTTCTGCTTCATATTTAGACTTATACGTCAGTGATGACGCCAACGAAAAGCTGCATGTACATTTGGAGCGATGACCTTCAAATTTCTATTTTCATCTTTCTGTTTCTATGTCGCAATATACCTGTTTGTCTTGCTTAAGGTGATTTTTTTCTCAATTAATACGCTATGGTAGAGCTTGTCCCACTAAAGGAACTTTATACAACGAAGCAAGCTGCTAACAAATGAATTGTTGACTCAAAGATATTGCAGGCTTAGGTTTATCAAGGCCCTCAAAAAAGTTAAATGGCCGTCATCACAGTATTAATGGTAAATATGATGTCTCTATATCCGAAATTACCCTGGATATATTTGGCGTCCCATTTTCCACGTTTCTTTCACTCCCAATGTTATTACACACGTGGCGAGTTTAGCTAGCTACACAGAAGGTGCTTACCCTTCCGGACCACCCGGACTCACTTCCCTGGTGGAAGTTCACGTGTTTAACCTAACTTGTCGGTTTCAAAGTTTTTACTTTGTTTTGGGATTGTGGGTTGGATTTTTTGTTGTTGATAAATGAACAAATAAATTGAAAGTTTCAAGTTGGCATTATTATTATTATGGAATTGCGTAAATCATCACTACTTAACTCAATCCGAGGCTTGACTCGTTTGGGTTTTGTGAGACATCCCAAAAAGTCAAAATTAAAATAGAGGTTTAGTTGGCTTATAAGTCGGACTATGTAAGTTATTGTACCCATCGAATTGAAAATCTAAAACAAAATATTTGTGTGTTTGTTTTCTCCTACTGTAGTGGAGTCAGTCACATAATGTGTCATGTTGTATAAGGCGGAATTTGAAATTTTAGAAGATCGCAATCATCTGATTGAGAATTTATGTAATATGTAACTATAAATGAAAGCATTTAACTATTAAAATATGACAATGGTTGTCCCCTATTCTGGGCAAAATAATTGCAAGCTACGGCGGTGTAAAGACCATCATAGCCATCTTTCAACAATACTTAATAAATATAAAAATATAATTGTTGCGAAGCCTATATAGTGATGCCATTCAGATCAAGAAAATTGTAGACGTATTAGATTATTTATAAATTCCTATAAACAGCGTTATTAGACATTTCCTCGAACCAGATTGGAATAATAAGCTGTTGTTGTTATGGTGATGGAGATGTTTATAATCTTTGTTTACCTTTATTTTATTGTTTTATTTAATATCTTTCTATTTCTTCATGAATTGTCGAGTACATATTATTCAGTTTGTGACTGAACCGTGTAACACAATTACATATCTTCCAACATTACCTGATGTTAAAAGACACAAACAGCCAAGAACTCCGAGACTCGATTTGCTTGCGCCAGTCCTAGCGTACATTATGGAGGACACCAAGCCCAAAACTGCTGCGCCAAGTCCTACAACGGTTTCCACTTGGTATTCTGTTAGTCCCAGATGTGCTGACACTATAAATTACACAAAATACGAAATAAATTCATCTAAATATCAAAGACAAGCTGTACAAATTAACAAGACATACAATAGGGCGTGTGTTTTAAAACTGTCATTTTATTTGCATTTGTTTTTCAGACAGCTGTGCCAGAAACACAATGTTGAACCTGCATCATTCAAGGACCTTTCACATAAGATAACAAGAGAATGTTTTTTAAAGACATGGCTAAAATGCATAATAGTAACATCGATCATCTTTGCCATGCCGGACACAGTCTTTTATCTGCATCAGATCTTTTGTTTTATTTGGTCGATCTGTTGTTTTGAAAGGATTTTTAAAAAAGAAGCATTTGCATAATCTTTGAACACCGAGTCAGCGAAGAATGTTAAAATTTTATTTCTTTTTATGATCTATGTTCTATATATTTCTATGTAACAAATTAGAACTAAATAGGCCCATAAATAACACGACTACATTTTTTATTTCAGATGTCAATCCAGGCGCAATTTTAATCTGTATCAAACAATGAGTCTTCTTATCTCAATATTTGGTTCTAATCTGCTTAGCGGTTTCAGAGAAAACTGTCATTAATCGAAGCACATAAGCGATGAGTACATTTTATAAAAGGCAACTAGACAACCCTTGCTGCTAGATATCTTAATAAGACTTGAAAGCGAATATAGGAAAATTTGCATTAATAGACAACCGTTTCGGAATAAAACTCATTGATCAACAGTTTTCTGACTAAAATCGGGAAATCCAATTATTTTAAAATGTTAAAATGGAAAAATGTAGAAGGATAAAAAATTATTTACCAAACAAGCGACGAGCTATTTTATATTGCCACAAATATATACATTTACTTTATATCATGGAAAAAATACATAAATTTCCTTTTATTGCTAAATAACATACAATAATACAGAATGTAGCAGCACTTATAAACTTATTTGTTATTGTCATGGGAACATAATAAGAATATTATATTGCAATTTTAATACTTTAGAGATCTCGTTGTCATAGATACGCTCGTACGCGAGTATGAAATTCCTAGTCACTTAATAATTATTTTGTTTTCATGACATTGCATAAAGATATACGTATTGGGAAGAACTTTTCAAGGTCAATGTTGGACATGAAATCACGTAAAATGGAGTACAATTTGTTAAATCAGTAAAGTGAAGAATAAACAATTTGGCCACGATTCATGGTTTTTGGCTAGTAATCACACTTATTCTAAAAATACGAAAATCTGAAGTAGGTGTTGCTATATAAAGCTGCATGCCTCACAGGGTTAAAATTTGTGGACAAATATCTATTTACCAGTGTTTTAAGTTTCGAAAATGTTTGCACACACACACACACACACACACACACACACTATTATATATATATATATATATATATATATATATATTATATATATATATATATATATATATATCCCTATGGGTGACAAATTTGTCACTGACTCTATGTAGACTGTGCTTTTGTATGTCTTTGCTAACTGAAAGGGTAGTGTTTATTACGTTTTGGATGTTTATGTAACATGGCAATTACGTTTTGCGCAATCGTAATATAAGCCTTTGCGCAATCGTCATATTATTTTTGCGCAAATGTCATATGGATTTGCGCAAATGTAATGTACCGGGACTGCGGTGCTCTTTTTTTCCTAGTAATAATATGAACAGTTTAAATTAATGTGATGTTTAGGGATTTGCCGCCAATTTTTGAGTAAATTATAATTCTTTAGCTGTCATTAGCTATAAACAGAAATTTTATCCATATTTTGCATGCATTATATTATTAAATTCAAATACATCTACAAGGTGGTTGATGGAATTATGTGGAATTTTCTATAGAGAAGTTCATTATTCAATTACAGAGAATTTATTAGATGCATAAATTGTAAGAATCTGTCAATTAGAGGCGTGTTTCCCAGCGTGATAATTAACGATCCAATAATGATACTGATGTCATGTACAATTTATGTTTCATTTTGTAATTAAACATTACTTATATGTATTTTGGATTGTTTATTCGTGTTTTGTTAATGCCATGCATTGTTTTATAATGTTTGTTTACTGACACAAAAAGATACATACAGAAATTTACAAATACAATGAAAAACTAACTAAACAATGACAATTGCAACAACAATCATAATATTTCATAATACTGGTACACTGAAACATGACTTAAAGAACACTTCTATTTATAACAGTATGTTTACTTTGTGTAAGGTTTAAATGCAGATATATAAAATCTGTCTTAAAAGTCTAATTGCAACACCGTTTTTTTGGTGTTACCATATACTAATAATTCTGTCAAAATTAAAGATAACAACGGAATTATTTAATTCTTTATAATGTCAAACAATACAAGTACCTATTAACACACTTATAAAATATTTTATGAAGATTCTTTTCTTGAAACAGTACAGATAAATTACACATTGATATAATGATGTTATAACTCCTTTTATAACCATTTATAACCCTACCCCCCCACCCCCACCCCCGCCCCCAAAACAAAACATCAAAACATATTTTATTTAGGCAACTACCTAACATTCATTGAAAACGAAATTAACTTCATCTTTAATCTGTCGAGAATTCTTTCGCATTGATGCCAAAAGTGAGATGTAACACAAGCGCTGACACCATATACATTATTAACCGCCGCTACCCCCAAACTAGAGAAATGTAAAATGAATTCTTTATTGAAATTAAATGTTAAAATATGTTACATGCATTAATTATGTTCATACAGTTTGTTCATCTACCATTACATTGTCCCCCGTGTCATATATTTCGACTCTCTGTTTTCTTGTTTCAAGTTGGGACAAATAATCAGACCCCCAAAAGTAGGAATTACATGTATTACTAAACCAGTTTCAATTTTGCAGCACTAGACGGCTATTTCGGAATAAAATTCCTCATTAGTAGTGCTGGGACAAAAATTGATGAAATCCAAATATTTTTAAGATGTTTAAATGAGAAGATAGACGGGCCAAAATGTATTTTACAAAATCCATTTAGGACATAACTTTGAACAATTAAGCATAGCTTAGTTTTTTTGAGAAATTTTAAAATTATCTAAGTAGATAACTTTAATGAACATTGTTCATCTGACAATACTTTGTAAAATAGATAGTTACCAAGAACACGATATAACAGATGAATAGAATCGGAAATAAAACACAAAACACTCCCTGGACCCGACTTTATAAGAGTATTTAAGATAATTATATACACCGTATACACGTTCATTTGAAAGTTACACATTTTATTAATGGTTGCCTTTGGAAATGAAAATGTAGTTCAACTGAAAATAACTAAATGAGAAATGAAAAAAGAAATTCAATTGAAAATATTTAAATACAAAACAAACCTCCAACATGTTGAATCATCTGTTTAATTGGTTTCATATCATCTGACATTGTGTCTGGGTATGCAATATCTCTGTCTTTATATCCATTTCCAAAACATTGCCTGTACCATTTATTCTTATTAGGCCAATTAAAACCCCGTTTTTTCCTATCATGGTCTCTGTAGTTGCCCCGATTGTAATCATCATCATCCGACGGAAATTGAGCACATGATTCTATCTTCCACAGCCCAAATGACAACTCGGCGCACTGGTCCTCATTCATCGACAAATCCTCTAGTGGATATTCACGACCACTTAAAGTGCCCCCAAGATCTTTCAACGAACCATCTGGATTAATAGGAAATTTAAAAATAGCCCAATTTGGACTACTAAAAACAACTACCTCTAAAATCAAGCCAATAAGTGCTAGAGCAACTTGAATACACAGTTTCGCCATCACTGGTATGCTACACGAATGATGACTGTGTTTGTTACATTCGGGGTGCGGCTGTTTCTGGTTTCACATTACAACAGTCGCGTGATAAATAGATTGAACAGCTTCTGATTTAAATTTTTCTGTGTTCTATAGAATTGGTTTGCTAGATCAATACGTGATATATGTGCGTGTTATATTTAGATGTTCACGTATAACGCTTTATACAATGTATTTCTCCGTTTGATTGTATACGACATCAAATAATAATTCTCTGATAATATTCCAGCGGGGATACTCTAGAAATAAAATGAAATATTACATTAATAAACAATGGACATTTATAAGTTCACAGATAAACTCAGATTAATACGAATATAGTCAATAAAAGACATTACACAAATTGGACTCGTTTTCGACCAATCCTTATAAGAGTTTTATATGTTCATTTTAAAGGTTGTTAAAATGAGAAAATTATGTAAATTTAATATTGGTTTATTGAATAAAGTTGGTCTCTAAGAAATCTTCAATGAGCACACCCTTCCATTAATAAATTAACATTAAAATGATTAAAAAATAGGGAAGCGTGTTGATTTCGTTCAGATATATTTTCCCGATTTTGACATACTTTTCATTGCACAAATTGATAATCTAAAAGGTTGGACAGCATACATGTAGCTATAACTATTCTAATTTACAATCCTGCTACAACTCGCACACCTGTTTATCAGCCGTATCATGACCAATATGTTTTGAAGTAGAATGGTAAAACACTAAAAAAAGACTAAATCAAACACAAACATACCTGTCTATGTTCAAATACAAACGCCAAAGCAAAGTAAAAACTTTGAAAACTGTCAATTTAGTTTCACACGTAAACTTTCAACTAGGAAGTAAGTCTGTGAAAGGGCAAGGTCTTCCTGCCAAACTAGCTATTGCCGGGAAATTAGTCGCACCAGAAGGGAAATTTAGGAAATGACCTTTATGAAACTTAAATAAGTTAAAAATGTTTTCCATCGTGCTACAAGCAAAAACACATTAAAATGAAATAATTACAAGAGCTTTCAGTGAAAGCAAGATCCCCCGCCGATAGGTGTCCTAAAAGTAAGAATGTCAATGTTTGCTATTTTCTTCCTGTCCATCCAATGCGTGTATCAGTCTCTGTCTATCTATGAAGTATGAACAAGAGATAAATAACTGGATGGATTTTTTAATGATGTTTTATTAGAGTATTAATGTGCGCCAATATAGCTCTTGTTTTGTTGATTACCCATCAGTGTACTATGTTCTATATATGTTAGAAGTTTGAACGTTATCCGTCAAGTAATAAAGGACAACAACATGCCCATTATAAGTTAACCTGATAAAATGCCTAGATATCTTAAGCATGTATCATAAATAAGATCATTGACCCTGACTTTGTAGATTAACAATGCTGCAAAACATCATATATTACAATGACCCCGTACTATCTGTCTACCAAGTTTCAACATTATCTGTCAAGAATTAGTGAGAAATAACTATTTTTTAAAAATTACACACAAAAATATATGTTTTTGTGGGGAGCATTTATCTGCGGCATTATACTAGTAGCTCTTGTTTGTTTATTAATTACACATCTGTGTACCATGTACTATGATTACCATTACTGTTCACAATAGTGAAGAAGTTCACAATGTTTTCCATGGTATCCAGGTCAGAAAATGGTCTGTATATGGTAGGTGGAAGACATTGGCTTCAATGTTTGCTGTACAATTAATTGTTTAAATGTGGTCCAATATTCTGCCATGCACATGAGTTGGTCTTTAAACATGTTGAAACGTTTTTGTTGCAATCTAAAATTGGACAACAAATTGTTATCAGGACTCATATTAAAGTCTCCACCAGTTATTACATTTGTGTAATTAAGTTTGATTTGTAAGTTGTGTAACAAATTCTTTTGAATTTGTATACTGATCGTTTGTGTTTTTAAATCACCAGATGCATTCACTTGAAGGTACTGTCAATATGTTCGTCACTAGAGTTGTCATCTGCTGTGGGCAATTCTCCTTGGATGATGCCTCTGACTTCTTTTATCCTTTGTCGACAAACTGACAGAAAATGATTAAGTTTACGGCAGTAATGGCAAACTTGTCCTCGAGCATATCTTCACGCCCCAATGACCATTGTTGTAAGTTTAATGAATATCCGATGGACGGTTTAGGAGAACTAGTGCAGACAAACTTCGTGACAGACAAAATCAACTAAAAAGGGCCATAACTCCTAGAAAAGCAAATGGACCGGAACTTATTTACAATATGCACAAATATACTTCACGCTGGCATTGCTGTAAAGTTTTTTTTAATATTGGATGTACAGTTTAGGAGAACTAGGGCGGACAAACTTTGTAACGGACGAAAATAAACAACAAAGACCGTAACTCCTAGAAAAATCAATGAACCGAAAGTGATTCAAGAAATGTACATCTACACTTCCCACTGATCATTACTGTAAAGTTTCATGAATACCGGATGGATAGTTTAGGAGAACTAGCGCGGATAAACTTTGTGACGGACGGCCACACGGACGACATGCATTGCTATATCCCCTCGCCGATTTCTCGGCGGGGGATAATAATTATAGGGATAGGGTCGTGACGTATTCTGTATGGGAAGCAATGACACCAAATGATCTTGTGCGAAAAATCGGAAATTCTACTTACCTGCTGATAAATTCATTATTCCTGTATATCAGGCAGGAAATTACACATTTAATATTTTATGGTAATCTTTTTCGTAAGTTGTATAGCATCTACTTCCTACAGGAAATTTTTTGATATCAAAAATTGTTATATTAAAAGTATGATAAAATCCTTTTATATCAGACCCTAATGATTGAGAACCAATAGAACCTTAAAATCTTATAATTGGTTGCTTCTAGCTATTCAAAGAGACTCGAATCTATAGCGCTCTAATGGTGTGGATGCAACTGGTTGTGGTTCTCTGTGTTAAATTATCCAACTAATACTTTTCAACAGATAATATAGTATAGCACAGTTTCAAAGTTTTTACTTTGCTTTGAGATTGTGATTTGAACATGGTTTGGTATGTTTGTTTTTGATTTATAGTAAAAACAAAAATACATTTTTCTTAAAATATTTTTTTTGAAAATATTTTATGTTTTTTGTAATATTTATTGATTACATATTAATGAAAGGAGTGCTAGTTTATTGCGTGGTGAAATCGGGCTTATTTGTAATGCTAAAGTGTATATATTATATGACTACTGGTTGTAAAATTAATGGGAGGATTGGGTGTTCTCAATAGTGATATAATCATGTGCACATCATTGGACATTATCTGTAGTGGAGCACGTTCAAAGTCCGTGTAATTAGCCTGTGGCCTCAATGTGTTTTTTCTTGTGTTTGTAAGCATATTTATAGTTAATTTACATTTTGTTATGTTCTTGGTTACCTCGGTATTGGGCATTGGTGTATTACATCTGGATTCTTATACTTCTATCTTAGGTGGTCAGTTCTAGGATGGTATATTAAACCAGGGTTCATAGTAAAATAGGGATTAAGCAAGCAAACTGACATGTTATATAACATAAGGGTATTACATTTAAGGGGAGGTCACAAACTTTGGATCTTTTACCAATCTGGCAATCGAGCCCTAACTAATTCTGATTATGTAACTATGTTATATTAGACGTAAATGATGTTTTCAGATATTAAACATTATTACAATATTCACATGTTTTACTTAATTTTCAAATATTCAAAGTTTTTACTTTGCTCTTTGAATTGATTTGAACATGAATCAATGTGGTTGTGGTCGATATGAAACTCTATATATTTTGACTAATGCTCATAACTCATTAACACGTTAACTTCCATTAGGGAAGTAAGGCCAAGTGTTCTGGAAGCCTTCAAGGTAAGTACCTTCCGTCTAGCTAGCTACAACTGTCACGTATTGAAATGAGATTGGGAATCGAAGGAAGACGTCAAATATATCCAGGAGAAATAATTAATGACATTGTGATTGCGGCAATAGGCGCTAACCTATAAGGACACAGTGAGAAAATAGCCGTTGTTTTTGTATGCAGGTATATATTTAATCAATTAATAACCACTGTTTGGAATATTTGTTTAGATTTGTAAATACAAAATATAAAATCAAGGTCCATATTTTAGTAAGAGAAAGGACACGAAATTGTCTTGGTCGACCCAAAGAAACTTGTCACTGAAACATGAGTAGGTGGTAACGTACAAAGTAACCAACATCGTGGTAAGCAAATACATACAATAAACAACAACCAAACTCATATCGAACAACATCAACCTAAACAAATTCTAGACAAGAGAGTGACACTGTACGAAATAGCACCCAGTGCTGTGATAAAACTACTTCTTAAGGACCCTATCCATGCTCTTTACTTCAGAATATTTTCGGAATATGCAAATAATTCAGCCGATAGTTTTTAAAAGAATTTTATTGATACATAACAACATACTTTACAATCATAGAAGTTTTAAACAATACACAAAAATAACAGTACATATTCAGCCAACTATCACAAAGATATTTGTATATTTAAACAAATGCACATTATAGTTTATCACTAAATTATCACAAGGATATTGACATACATAAATAAACTGTTACAGTTTATTATTAAACCATCAAAAATACAATGACATAGTAAAATATCAATAAATTGCCATAAAACCATCACAAATATAGTAACGCTCACTTGGCTGGTTGAAATAATAGTTAATTCCAACACCACCGTGATGTCAAAAGGTATTTATCAAATCAAAATCACTAATCTGTGTCCGAATCACTTTATTATACTTTACATTTTGACAGGGGAATTAATTCTCAGTTTCTAAAGCTTCTATTGAAGCAATGGATGACACCAAGGCTGACACAATCAAATAACAAATATAAGCAAATACACGAAAATTCTAATCGCATTATAAAGTATCTTTAAAATAAAAGCAGCTTTAGTATTTACGAAAGCCTATTAAGCTCATGAATAAAAAAAATTAAAAGGCGTAATAACGCGAAATAAAGGCGTTATAATGCGAAAAAAGGCGTTATAACGCCTTTAGAAAGGCGTTATAACGCGAATTGAAAGGCGTTATTACGCGAATTGAAAGGCGTTATAACGCGAATAAAGGCGTAATAACGCGAATTGAAAGGCGTTATAACGCGAAATAAAGGCGTAATAACGCGAATTGAAAGGCGTTATAACGCGAAATAAAGGCGTAATAACGCGAAATAAAGGCGTTATAACGCCTTTAGAAAGGCGTAATAACGCGAATCGAAAGGCATTATAACGCCTTTAGAAAGGCGTAATAACGCCTTTTTGTCTATATATAGAGCAGTCACTTGAGAATGTTAACAACCCTCACCACAAACAGATTGGTTTTAGTTTGAAAAGCTTAAGGCAACTGTAGATCTATTCATACTAAGATGTCACAGGTGTCATTTAATCATTGTTAAAAGTTAGCGATTGACAATTGGACAGGAACTTTTTAATAAATAGCCATGTGTACATTGCCAATGTTTATCAATGTTTATATTTCAGATTACTTAAAAGATTTTCGTCCCCATATATAAAATGATACTCTTTATGAAAAAACAACACTTTAACATTAAAAAAAGAAACCTTTCTTTCTGTTTTACTGAAATAGTATGTTCATTTCAGCGCAGGATCGGATGATGTGCAATTTTTTTTTAATTTTCATAGAATAAATACATATAAAACAGCTTATTAGATTACATATAGTTGTGCAGGAAACACACACACACACACACACACACACACACACACACACACACACACTTTTAATATGTATGTAAAGTGTGGGGGTGGGGGGTGGGGGTAGAGATTAAACCCCAGGACCTCCACATCATTATGGAAGGCACCTTAACTTCGCGTTATAACGCCTTTCAATTCGCGTTATTACGCCTTTCTAAAGGCGTTATAACGCCTTTATTTCGCGTTATTACGCCTTTATTTCGCGTTATAACGCCTTTCAATTCGCGTTATTACGCCTTTCTAAAGGCGTTATAACGCCTTTTTTCGCATTATAACGCCTTTATTTCGCGTTATTACGCCTTTTAATTTTTTTTTATTTATGAGCTTAATAGGCTTTCGTAAGTATTGATGCTAATGCATCGATAAAATTTTATAGCGACGGCACAAAATGACATCCAGTACTGTGATAAATAATCCATTCTTAACGTATCTATTTTTTTCTAAATTAATTAACATGATAAATTTCTACTAGATTTCCATTTACACATTATAAAACTTTAATAATTTTTTGAACAATACACCCACAAAAATAAAGGTTTATTTCAATTGGTTTATTTTTATAAACAATCACAAAGATATTGACATATATGGATAAACAAATGATCATTACAGTTTTTTCATCACAAAGATATTTACATACACGTATTTAAGATATAAATAATTTACCATTTTACAAAAAAATGCAGTGACATATTTAGATAAAATTACTACCTTGCAGTCAGTTTAAACACTATAGAACTTATGTCATTAAGGGTACTAGATGCCTTTCCATAAGACTTTTTTGCAGATTGTCGCTATTTCCCATTTCTTCAATTATGACATATTGTCGTCTAGACATGATCATTGCCAATTATCATTGTCTCGGTAAGTTAAAAGATAAAAGGTTTTCAGAGGCACGGTGGACAGGAAACTACAGCAATAGTTCATCGGAGTATATGATGATTATTGTTAAGGATTAAAGATTGTAAATTCAAACTTATAGGTTATAATGTCCAAAAAATGATTTCGGATTTAGAGACTTTCTAAAACCTTACGCACAGTGACGATATGATTACATGTTCGTCAAATGCCCTGTAGATTCAGATCCTCTTCATACCATGGATGTGCTTCTGATGTTTTTCCTGTTTTATCTGTCTGCTTTGAGGTTTGATTTCTCCCTTATACGGTTTTGATCCCCTAGCAAACGTATCATTAGGATCGGGACCACAGCAGCACCAACGCGCCTCCTTGTTCTTGATGTTAAAGATAAGAATGCCGAAAATGACAATGCCGCCACAAAGCTCAAGGGTTGCTCCAATTGCACCGACAATGAGACACCATGGGGTAGGCATTCGGACTGGAGACATTTTAAGGATGATGGTTAGTCCTTTCAGCGTTTTTAATATAGTAAAAACCTTTGAAACCGTATCCCAGTATACTATTCCTAGAGTAAGAATATAACATAATGATAATTATATGTCGACATAGAGCATGATTAACGAACTAGATGTATTGAATAGAAATCGTTTTTGCGTTATTTATAAAGAAAAATGGTTCTTAATTACATCACAAAACGTATTCCATTTATGGGGGTTTCGTGTTCCAATTGACTTCGAGTAATTTTATATACACCAATTTAAGAGTAAGATATCTTACATTCTTTATCCATTTAACATTTTGAATTTAAATCGAAGTCTAAAGAACAAATATTCATGTAAAAATTAAATACATACGAAACGTTTTATGAACATATATCCGTGGTATTTACCGAAATGTGTATCAAACGTACAAAAAGTAATACTAAAGTATACTAACTACAGTATATTTAAATACAACTGGTCATACAACAGATTGCTTGTTTTCAAAAACTAAAATTAAACAAACCATTCTTAAATCATTTTTGAAAAAACAAGTTCTAAGAAAAGAAGATAGAACAATAGAGATAGGATTGTAATTTAGTACATGCATTAATGGTTTCTCTATCTTTGGTTTTGATCCATTTAACATTGCTGCAATATGTTTTCATATATCTTTCGATGAAATTTAAATTATAAAAATAGAACAAAAAGCTAGCCAGAAGGTCAAATGTTAATTCAGGACATGGATACATATCAAAATTGTTTTGGCGATAGCTACATGAACCTTCAATAGCGTTTACCTGTTATCAAAAGACTGGAACAGCTGATTATACCGGTGGTAATATTGGTTGCTGCAGACCGAATGTAGAGTGCGCCAAATATCAACCCAAAACATGCTGTAATAAGTCCAATTACTGTCGGCACTTGGAATCCAGGTACTGCTCCAAACTCTTTTAGTGATACTGTTACAATAAACAAAATCAAAAGTAACTTGTTAAACAATTTAAAAAAATGCAAGTGCTTTATTTATTGTAAGTACTTTATTTATGCCAGTAAGTGTAACGCTCCCTATTTACCTGTGCTATATGAATAAATATCAAGTCTAAAAACCTTCATCGAACAAGTGCTCGTACTAAAATTCCTTTTCAAATTTTCCTTTTGTTTTTGAAAATATATTGCTTCTAAAACAATAGCCACATATATAAGCAGCTATACTTTATGCAATACTAATCAATCAGTTGTGTTAATCATATGTAGTATTTAAACTCTGTTGAAGTTGAAGGACATGCTGGTACCTTTAACCATAGTATCTTGCACACTGACTGATGACCCTAAAGAAAATCAGTCTAAATGTGGGTTCTACTTTATCTCGTACAGAAAGTATAAAAACCTTTGTTTATAAACCTTACATCGCTTTCCCTCATTCCTAAATAAAAATACGTTTAAAGCAAATCATTTACTTTTCATTCTTTTCCGAAAAACGGTAAGCCAAAATATAAATATCTAGTGCAAGACAGAAACTCCGGTTATTTTGTTATTTTGTCAAGCACCATACCGACTGCAAACGCAAACAAAACAATTTGAAGATACCATCATCAAAATGTCGGAGATTTGGGTAGAAAACATTTGTTGTGTTTAACAAAATAATTTTTCAAAAATAATGTGTATAATAATAGACACAAACTATGCACCATTGCTTGCTGATTTGTTTCTTTATTTTTATAAAACATAATTTATACATAACCTTTTTAAATTTGAAAAGAAAACTGTCGCCAACTCATTCAACTTCACATACAGGTATAACTTGAAACTGGGCAATTAAACTCGTGAACTTCCAAGGAAGAAATGAGACCGGGTTCTCAAGAGGTGTAAGTTTCTGTCTAGCTAGCCTCATCCACCACATGTAAAATCAAAAATGAAAGGAAGATGGAACTAATAGATGCGTACGTCAGATACATCCAGGGTTATTTTAGATACATAGACATAAAATTTATCATCAATATTGTGCTGAAAAACCGTAAAACTTTTTGAGTCTATTGATAAGCCTAGGCTTGCAATAGCCTTGGTTAAACAATTTACTTGTAAGCAGCTGAATCATTGTTTAAAGTTCCCGTAGTGGAAACAAGTTTTACCAAAACGTTTGCTTGTTGTACGTGTAACCTAAGTTATTTTGCTATTTGGACTACATGTATACATTTTAATTATTATTATGATTCCCCACCACCAAAGGTGGGGAATTATATTGTTTTCGTTCTGTTTCTTCTTCTTATTATTATTTTTATTATTCTTATTCTTATTATTCTTCTTCTCTCAAGACCATATGCTGACGAATATCTCGGGGACGGCTTGATGGATTTAGATGAAATTTGCTACCAATAATCTGTTGTCTGTGTAGATAATCAAGACGCGTTCATTTTCGTTATCTTGAAGGTGGGTGGGTGGGTGTAAATAAATACGTAGTTAAATACCCGGGAAACCAATTCTGAATGGATATAAGCTGGTTACGACACCTTAATTATACCAAGCCAATGCTTTCACCTATGAGTTAATCCGATTAGTGACCGTTAAAAACTTGGCGATTTTTAAAACCACAGCTTGTCACGTCACACGCCTGTACTTAAAACCTTACACAATGAGATGAATGGTGTATACAATTTGCCTTAATAGATCAAATGGCTTGGGGGTTTTCTGTTAATCACTGACTGTGGAAGTAGAAGACTGCCCACTTTTTTAAGTTTACACCAATGAAATGTCTCCTTTTACTGACTGACACTTTCCTAATGACCGGTATGTCGAGTACAAAAATTTATAGTTTTAGTCGGAAATGAATCTTCCGAGTAAGCCGCCACTCTGTTACTATAAACACTTTTCAAATAAGAGATGGACAATTATTTCAGGTATTGTTCAAGTTTAAGATAAAATATTTTTGTGTCTTTTTTATTCGATTTAAACATTGGAATTTTCGTAATTTGGACTGAACGTTCACTTCGATTTAAACACGGGAATTTTCGTAATATTTCGTAATTTGGACTGAAAATTCGCTTCAAATTCGGCATATCGAATTAACTAACAAATTTAAATAGAAATACATAGCGATCTGACGGGACCATTTGTATCATTTCGATTTAAGCGAAATTTCGATTCAACCGATTTCGAATTAACGAGAGTCGACTTTATTTCTTTTCGTCAAAAACACCTAAATAATCTATAGAGCAATGAAGATCTGAGTCTTTTAGATGCTGGAAATAACAATATGAGATTTATTCCGTATAATACACCTAAACTAATATGTACCTCAACGTGTTGAAAAGTACGTTTTTTTCAATAGAGGGGGTATTTTAAATTGGACTATATATAAAGCGTCGATCTATTTCAACACACTATACACAGAGTTAACATACATGCTTCATATAAAAATGTCCGTCTTTTACTATTTTGACTGAGTAGATGTATCGTTATGATCATGAACCTCAAACATATAGGAATAACCGATATAAGTTGCGTAATTAAAACACAAACAGATGGCCTCCTATGATGTGTATTGCGCATTGAATCACGATTATTAATCAATAAACTTTTTAGAAAAAAATATTAAATAAACATCACAAAGGGTAACTTTTATTATATTTTATTTTGGATTTTACAATAATTCCGAGTCCATCGGTGTTTATACTGTCTGACGACATCGGGAGGGCACCTGGGTATATCCTCAGGCAATGTCGACACGCTCCAATATTACTTGGATCTACCTGCCTTTCATTAGAAGGTCTTACATTCGCACCTAAGACAACGATCTTAATCAACTCAGTCGCTAATTACTATGTTTATTCAGTGACACTCGCCAATCCGTCACTGGCTTCAATGTGTTATCACCTGTTAATTACTGGTGACCAAGATACCGGTGAACTTTGAAAACTTGTGGCCAGAAAAATCGCAAAGCGCCGTGTTTTGTCGCAAGTTAAAGAAAAAATCGCAGTTAGCGATGCCCAGCGCAAACCCTCCCATACGTGTTCATTCATTGTAACACGCGGCGACGCCAAATCAGAGGCCTGAGAGGGGTTCTACGAGTTTTCTTATTCATTAAAATTCATTGAAAACGTCACTTCCTATGCCGAGAAGGCCTTCCAATGTACGATTTTTCTCAACCGAAAACTTTAATTCAAATATACTTTAACTTTCAGAGAAATTTTAAAAAGCAATCAAAGTATGATTTTTTTAGTTTACCAGGTCGGCGCGGTACAAATGTACTTTATATACAACTGCCTTTAAAATGTAATTGTTCATCAAGGCAATATATACACAACATTAAAAACGCACGTGACGTGAAAATCACAAGATTTACCCTTTTTGGCAACACAGTAATAAAATTGGCAACAAAATTTTACAACTGGCGATTTCCTTGACGACAGACTTTTACAATCCAGCGCTAACCCTGCTAGGGTCTTTTCACCAGATATATGCCATAAATTTTTTATGGATGGTGGGGAATCATACGTAACTGGTATCCCAGTTACAATCTCTAGTTATTATTATTATTATTATAAGTATTGTAGATACAATTTACTTAATCTAAATCAAGTTCATGGGATACACAAGATCTTTTTGTACTGGTGTCTAATTATTGCAAGGTTACTAGCCCATAGTTACACATGACAAACTACCCTGTGACATTTAACTGGAACTAAACTAACCAGCACACTAAATGAACTTGCTGTGATGTCTCTTAATTCCCCCAAACCGGGTAGTACTTCATGCTTCAGGGATATACCTTTTTTAAAATAGTAATTTCAATGACTTACCTCCTACTTCCACAGTTCTACTATTCATACGTTAGTAGCATACGATTAAGTAAAAAATATAACAACTTGATACTTGATGCCAGTGATAGAGTTCCCTGGGGTTTGCCTCTGGATGCAAGAAGGAGCCAACTAGTTCATGTTCTTTGTCAACACACATACTATACTCTTCAAGAATACTAGATCATTGCTGCCATTTTTATTAATCAATTTACTTGTAATTTCTTTTGTTGAATTAGTTTGTTCATTGTATTTGTAATTTATGAATGTATCTGTTGTGTCAATAAACAAACATTATAAAAACACACAGTCTCTAGGATTAGAGAAATGCCTTAACAGTATGTGAGTATAGTTTATGATGGAGTTAGTAATGTTTAATTGTATAAACTAACATTTTCTTTTGAAAGAAAAAATATGCTTAAACTGTCAAAGTAAACTATCGAAAGTCATCGTTTTTGCACTTGTGTAGACTGCCAAGAAATAAGATACCTGTGGTTTTTATGAAAATTAAAAATATCTGACTGTAATGAAAACGTTGTGTAAAGATGACAAACAGAACCTAAGCGCTACTTTGATGAATAAAGTTTTTGATGTTAAATTCATTACGATTGGAAACAAATTGCGTATATATTATTCAGGAATATTTGTGAAACTTTTGGACTTTTGTAAAGGTAGGGTTTGAAAGACATAAAGATCAATGTAAACTTAGTCGTCAAAACAGCTAAAGAAAAACCTTTGTTTTACTTATAAAAGTACGTAATGCTCTTAACACTTTACCCATAATACAGGATAAGTTACGTGAAATTAACCAACGATTTGTACAATATGGCAAACTTACAACACATAGATGAAATTAAAGCAGATATATACTCTAAAGATGGACTCTGTGAGACTTAAAACAATAATTCCATATGGTAGTCATTGAAAAAAAAATCTGATTTTAATCCAAAACAAACATACTAATCCAAGTCCAAAGAGAAAATGAACTCCTTAAATCTGTACTCATAAACTTAGTTAGTAATGTGGCTGATCAAGGAAGTGAGATTCTCGAACTTAGACGTCGCTCGATGGGAAACGCTTTTGTTGAAAATCAAACACCTTGAAGTGTTTGAATTTGTAATTACCCACTGCAATGGTCGAAATAAAACGGAAACCCCGCGCTTAATTACCCAGAATTACAGATCGTCTTAAAAATGACGAGATTTTGTCGGCTCAAAAAACACACATAAAGAACTGAATATTTGACTTCCCCATGTCCCTTTTATCCTCAGTTTGATTTTATGCCTGGATAGTGTAGACATCTAGCTTGGCAGGAGGTGTTTATACTTCCGGAGACCTGGCCTCACTGTCCTGGTGAGAGTTTTACTTAATTTTGTAGTTTTTAAAGTTTTTACTTTGCTTTTGGGATTAACAATGTCCTGAATGACCTGTGTGTGTGTATGTGTGTGTGTGTGATTATATGTTGATCAATTCACATTTTTTCTCTAAATTTACCTTAATGATATCTTGAAAGTAGACTTAGGATATCAGACTTGCCAACTTTAAGATTTTTAATTGCCTGATTTTGCAATACATATTTAACTCTGAAAATGGCACAATAATTCATTTGCAAATGAATGGTGATTCTGTACCTTCTTTGGTCTTTTCAAACCACAATGACAACTATTTTTACACATTCTATATAGAAAAAATGTAAGGATATTGTAAAATACATGAGCTTATTAAGTACATTCCAACGACGGCTTAGGAAATATGCATAGTTTTTACGACTGGTTTTGATAAAATGCTTCCTTATGGATTGAAACCACCACTACAACTGTATGTAGGAAAATGAAAATATTTTTGCAAACACATGTGCTAATCAACTACAACTATATCCCCTCTAACCTGACACAAACGATATCCTGAAAACAGAATTTGCCAGCTATAAGATTTTAAACAGTTGTTTTATTCTGATTCTACAGATGACACAATATGCATCCATATGCAAAAGATTGGTGATTTTATAAAGAAATATGCGATAACTATACAAGCTGTCATTTAAGTTAAATTCATGAAAATATTTCTCTCTGAAATCAAACACAAACATATCTGTCCACTTTAAAATCGCAATCCACAAACTAAAGCAAAATCTCAGAGAACTTGTAAATTCAGATAAACAAGTAAACTCCCATTTGGCAATTGAACCCAATTGTTCCGGAAGGATAATCACCTCCTGCATAGCTAGCTACATCCGCCACGCAAAATAAAACTTGACGAAGACACAAACATGGAATGATAAGTGCAATATATATCAAAGATAATGCTGGATACAGAGACATTATACATCTTGATATAGGAAACATACATCATGGAACTAACAGGTAAATTGGCGTAGGGGGACGTTGTTTCATTGTTAATAAAACGGGATCTAACAAATATGTCGGGTATTTTACGGGCATACTTATCAGTGATGTTCCTTATCTGAGCTAAAAAAAATCAATGCATTTAGCAATAGATTTATGTAAAATTTCTCAGATTGCTGCACAAACGTACGTGTATCATCGTTATTTACAGTCATTTTATTTTTACAACACGCAAAAAGAAGTTTTAAGCGGAAACGTATTAGTATCGGTTTAAATTACATAGTATACCAGTTTTAATTTAACAGCACTAGACCGTCGATTCGGAATACAATTCCTCTCCTCAGTAGTACTTGGACCATGATTGTGAAACTAATTTTGATTTCAAGATGTTGAAAAGATACCATAAGAACCAAAATATATTTTATCAAATTTGCATAAAGGAGTATACCTTAGTTATATCCTTAAGCCTAGACCATTTTCATCTGATATCTTACGTCAGTTTTGTTTTTATAGTTTTTTTTATACCAGTAGAGAGACAACCATAACTTTGTAACCATTTAAAAATTGTAAATTTAAATTGACAGTTTTAGGTCCACGGCAAAATAGTTTTTTTGTTGAATAATGAACAAAATTCAAATAAAATTTACCAAAGGACCAAACATTTAGAGCAAATGCTGTTTTTGTTTTTTTAACTAAAATATTTTTAACGACAATACATGGTGGAGATGTCATATTACTTGAACCATTTGCATATTGAACCAGGTATCTATGTCAACTTGGAAAACATACTTTGAAGCTTCTATAAACTCTGACCGGTTAATGTAAGATTTGGAGGGTTAGGTTACTTGAATGGTTTTGGTACATCAAATATTTTCTAAAACGTTTATATATTAAAACTAAAAAAAAAACAAACCTTCAATGTATTGGAACATCTGCTGAAACGGTTTCTTTTCCTTCCACTCACTATCTTTAGGATTTGTGATCTCTTTTTCTGTATACGTAAGTTTGTCACAAGCATACAGGTAAGCTCGTGGTTTTTTCGGCCAATAATATCGTTCATTAGTCGGTCTGATGTTATAGTCCACCACTGGAAAGGTAGCGCAAATTTCAAGCGACCACAAGCCTAGCGACAAAAAACCACAATCGTATTCGCTCTTGCAATAGGACGAATTTTTGGGATATTCTACCCCAGTTAAAGTTCCTCCAACATTTTGCATGGTATAATCAGGATTGGTATGGAATTCAAATACAGCCCAATCGTCAGCACCAAAGGCAACAACTATGAATATCAATCCCGTAAGGGCGAAAAGTCCAGAAATAAATAAGAAATAACGTAGTTTCAACATGGTAGGGTCGGTATAATAATGTATATTTCAGTTTGTCGTGGCTTTTATATTTACTGGTTTCTCATTACGGAGTCTCGTGATTAGTAAATTACTCTGATTTCAAACTCCCTTATTGTTTGTCTTATTTACTTCTTTGTTCTATAGAAAAGCTAATTTGATGATCAATATATGACATGACATACGTATTCCTAGAGTGACGTTTGCCCGAAATTCTATGTAAATTCAACAAATAAAATATAGATTTTCTTTCATATCAAACAACTTAAAAAGAAATGATTTTCATATTCCGATGGATGATTATTAAAATATCAAATTACATAGTAACTGTATAGAATAATTTAAACTGTATTCTCTTCTAGAATTTATCAATCGTCCTTTTTCAATTTCAAGTCAATGATCACTAATGCAAAATTTAGAATATTGTTTCCTTAAGGAAGTAAGAGTAAAAGACGATATAGATAATTTTCATGACTTAGTGATTTTTTCAATTTTATATAAATCTGATTTTTTTATAAAGCATCATTAGTGGTCTCTTTATATTATAGTCTTTATATTAATATATTCATCTTGCTTTATTCGGTTTTGCAGTTGTAAGCTTTGTTATTTCATTAGAATCAAACTGTTAAAAAATCATCTACCTTTAGAACGACGCATCGTCATATAGACTATTTGTATAACAATAACCACCCAGGTAAACGTCAACAAAAGGATCGGTTTCGACACGTGAACGGTCACAGCCAATATCCGAAAAATGAAATAGAAGGAAAGGGTTACTAAAATGAGAACGTGCCCAAGAAATTATCGACCAAAATCTTCCCCTTCTCCAGTTTTATCGGTAGTGTTCATTGAAGAGGTCTTAAATATAGCACCAAATGTCTTTGACACCCACCAACACTGGTTTATCAAATAAAGAGATTGAAGTTTAGAAGTCTTAGATGTTTTCTGAACACCGCAATATGATAAACTGTTAACCACTAAATATTGTCAAAAAAAGATAGGTAGTGTAACTACTAGTATATTGTCTTTTAACATTAATATTTCAACTAAATAAGAAAGACGCTTTCATCTCCAGTCCTAAGGGCTTTACGGTCCGTGGTTGATTTTCTCCAGCAATTTAAATGTTCAAGGAAAGAGAAAACTAGAAATCGTTCAATCATTAGTAATAATTACATATTATACCAGTTTTAATTTTTCAGCACTAGACGGCCGTTTCGGAATACAATTCCTCATCAGTAGTGCTTGGACCAAATTATGAAACCAAAATTATTTTAAGATGTTGAAAAGCTACCCAAAGGACCAAAATATATTTTACCAAATTAAGCTAAGGACATACTTTGCATGAGGGAGTATACCTTAGTTTTTGAGAAATTTCAAATTTTAACTTGCAGGAAATTTAGACAATTTATAATTAATAAATAAATAAATTTGATCTCCTCAATGTATTATACTTTCTATATAACATGATCTTTTTGGAATTATAGAAAATATCAACTTACAGATCCATCATAATTGAAGACAAAATACATCAAGATATATAGTGATAAGCAATAAAACGTATGGATAGTTAGGGTAGCAACAATGACGATCAGAATATATATATGATGGTTTTTAGAGTGTTACAGGTACATACAAACTGATCATTTGTAAATAGGCTTTCACTTAAATGTAAAAAACAGGCTTATACTTAAATGTAAGATTGGACAATCAAGACAAGTAAAAGAAAATTAGAACGAAAATAATAACATACGGAACACACACAACCTCATTACTTAAATAAATTACATAACTTATTTACTTATCATTCCTTTGTTTGTTACTTCAAGAAAATGTTTTATCAAGAAGTAACAATCCACTTGGTATTGTGAGTTTTCCTTATCTATCTTATTTTCATTATCAGTCTTCAGCTAAAAGATTGCTAGATAATACTCCCCCGTAGTTTAACATGAAGCGTTTCATGAACCCGCTACCTTTATTAGTTTTAACATGCATTTATGTATTCATTAATTTAACTGATGTTTGCTTTTGCTTCTACAATGTATTACTTTTTCCGTGGCAAACCGTCTAGACAGGCTGATACCTTCAAAAACACTTTGTCATTGTGCTTATTTTGTTCCTCGTCGCCACGTTTTGGAGTTTTTACTCACTAGACAAAGTTAAATTAATTCTATTCAATTGCATGTTATTTGTGTTCTTCTTAAACGCTAGAATATTCCACTAGAAACTGACCAAACTTTCATCTTAAGATAGTAGTTAAGCTACTCAGTAAACTAGATTGTAAATTTTGACCATTCTTTAATAATGTAGAAATTACAGTGAACGACAACATTGAGAAATAAATCACCTTTGTTTATTTTCCATGTTTAGAGACATTCGTTTTAAAAAAGTTAACTATTATACATTTTATTTTTTTGAAACTTAGATTTCATTTTTAATACAAGACACATTAAAATTTTTTAGCTTTATATTTTACTTTTTCTATGATTCTCCTACGTAAAAAATTACAATTTTTACTTTAAAAATTGTAGCACGTTCCCTTGGTAACCCTATATGCATATATTAAAAGTTTAATCTAATGTCAACAATTAACAAACAAATCACTTGTATCGCCCATGTCAATGACATTGCTTTATTCAAAGTCATTGAGAAGAAATATCCAATCCAGATGGCTTGAAGTGTGTAGTTTTGAAAATTTTGAAGTATTTTAACTTTGAAAAATAATAGGGCCACCTTATTTAAATGTGGACTAACCGATTAAGTCTTTGATTCCAAAACTGGTGTTGTAGTTCTTAAAGAACTAGCAAAATCTGTTATTTCGCAGATTTTTTTCTCTATACACTGTATGCAGATATTAATGCAATTATTTAAACTTGATTGTGAAATCAAATAATATTATAGCATTTTAGTTAAGGACTGTCTCTAAGTATAAAAGACAATCTTTGGAATCTTAATATTAGCGTGTTTATGCCACAGGGGCCAGTTTTATAATAAAAAAACAAACATACTAACCCATGTCCGAATCACAATTATTTTGTTTGCGCTGCATATAATTTTAAAAAAATACCCATAAGTATATAAAAAAGAGTATGATAATGAATCTTCCTCTAAAACAAAATACAACATCATTAGATAAAAAGAGAAAAAGTATCCATAGCAACGATTCGGGTGCAATATATTTATACAATGTAAATAAATAAGTTTGACATTTTTCTTTATTTGCATAGTATTGTGTTTAAACAATATTACCAAGCATGCATATTCCTTTAAACATTTTTAGTTTTTCTTTGGATAAAAAGGCCTTTTTAATAACCATACTCATTACTATAGTAACAACTACTTACCGGTCAATTTCGCCTGTAAGTGCGCTTTGAAGATCGGTGGTTTATCCGGACACTCTGGTGTCTTCCTTCATCCAGGTACTGATCGACACAGTGTAAATGAAAAAATAACTGTGAACATAAATACTGTCATAGACATTATTATCCTATTCAACTGTAGAATTTTCAATGTCCATAACCATTTAAATAAATTTCCATATACCACACAACAGCGTGATTTACCAGCTGCTTTAGTTACTAAAGGGATACCATAACCATGTGGGTCACCCAGGAAGGGACAGAACTCTCACAACTTCGAGATCGGGTTTTCTTGTCCGGAATGACAAAGGATGTAGAAAGTTGGGCTAAAGGTTGTCATCATTGTATTAAGAGGAAATCGCCAACTAACATTTGTGCTCCACTTGTTAATATTCAAACTTCACAACCGTTAGAGTTAGTCAGAATGGGCTTCCTGGCATTGGAATCAAGCAGAGATATACACCATAGTGTATTGGCCATTATAGATCATTTTACGCGCTACGCAATTGCAGTCCCAACAAGAAACCAGACAGCGAAGACTACTGTTGAGGCACTTTTGAATAATTTCATGTACCATTATGGAATGCCACTTAGGTTTCATTCAAACAGGAGCTAATTTCGAAAGTAATGACATACAGGAAATTTGCGGTATAACAAGAATCTGGTAACGGGGTGTGCGAAAACTTTAATAGGACGTTGTTGGATATGCTTGGGACATTAAGGCCTAACCAGAAGCAAGAGTGAAAACAACATATTGCCTAATTAGTTCATGCTTATAATGTCACTTGTCAAGAAAACACTGGACAGTTGTCATTCTATCTTATGTTTGAACGTCACCCAAGACTACCATAAGATCTTGCTTTTGGTGTAGACATGGATGAGAAGTATTGTATTCATCATTATCTAAATGCACTTATACTTTGAGAGATCGTTTATGAAGCAGCTAGTAAAACAGCTAAGAAAGTGCAGGAACATCAGAAAGACTGCTATGATAAGAAGATCCAGGGCGCTTGTTTGGATGTAGGGAATCGTGTTTTTGTTAAATTCTAACACATAAGATTGATAACAGGTGCGAGGATGATCCATATTTGAAAGTCAGACAACTTGATAACAGAATACCTGGATTTAAAGTGAAGAAAGAAATGGAAGGGGCGATGGTCAAGTCACGTATATTGCAAAGGGGTTTGTTGTTTGCGGTTAGCTCAATCAGGATGGATGATGACAAGAGCTCAGCACCTCAGATAACGCTAACACCACCATCAAGATCTCGCCCTTAACCCACACCACGTCTCAGGAACCAACCAAATTTGCATCAAGAGGATAAAAATAAGGACACTGAAGCGGTAACTGATGTTTTGTTCAATCAGGAAGAAACCACTGAACCTATAAACAGTGAAATGTTTCATTGGTACAGGTTACAGAATGTTGGAGACGTCTTTACACCTGTAGATGTAGAGGGATTTCCGGTATCTGCTGATGATGACGACTACCCTTCAGTATCTAGTGATGAGCCAGCAGACGTACCCGAGGAGGATATGAAGGAATATGGAGATAGAAGAGAGTGAGTGACAAAACATGAAATTCCAGAAGCACTTAAGGAAGATATGGACACAAGAGAAGAGAAGACAAGTCAAAACAGTGTCAGAGCCTGTAATTGGAGTAAAAATTGGTTTTATATTGTAGATCTCTGTCAAATTACAATAGAATTGTTTACTTCGTTAAGTTTATACCTGTCCTACACCTTAGCCACCATGTTTTATACAACCGCCACACTACGTAGCCTACAACCAACCTACACACAATCACTCATGGAAATATTTGCTATTTCATCGTACCTAGACGATATGTTTTAAAGTTTATACTAGTTACATTAATGACATTCAATGATAACCTTTTGCCCCTAATATTTCCTAAAAAATTATTTTCAGTAAGTGTTTAGTCAATGTGCTGTTTACCGCTGAATTTAAACAATAATATAAAATACCTTTGTAAATGTCCGGATGTAGGTTATGGCAACGCTTTTATGTATTAAAATATTTAATTTTACTTACAAATGACGATTCAACAATATTATTAATCTTTCTTCTTATACACACGTGGGAAAAATCCAAGTGATCCGGCCTAAACTCAAATATCGCTTAGTCTGTACCGGGAAAAACGATTTCTCGATTAGGTAGTATGTCCGGGGTGAGCACCTCCTGTTTAGCATGCTACACCAGTCAAAATCGACTGGTTGTAAAATCGAAATGAGTATATCCGAAGTAATCCTGGACATATACTTATCAACAATTTAGTGAAGACGTCATAAAACATTTAAGGGGCCTGATTAATCTAGGCTTACAATTTCCCGGTATAATTAATTGTGAAACAAAAACACCATAAGCAGGAGAAGCAGCTATATTGCTGCATAGAAAAGGAACGCTGACAATAGAAAAAAAATGCATCACGTTCATTATACAGCTTCAAATGTTATAATTGAAACACAAGTCTAAATATAAAACAAAACTTTAAAAAAAAGCAGTCGGGTATTTAATTTGAAGCTCACTGGGAAAGTTGTCATTCACATGATCTTCAAATTCAGGAGAAAAAGCGCCATCTTTAAATGTTATATTTTCGGACCGATAATGCAAGTATGTATAGTCTTTGAGCACTCTTTTAAACAAAGAATATTTTAGTCTTGAAACCAAGCCCATAAAACAACCAACTTTTGTTAACAAACGTTACAGTCTCATCAGAAGCACATTAACAATTAATTTAATATTCATAATTTTAATTCGTATTTCCCAATTAAGATTATTTATCGAGGGGTTCAGTTCTAGGATAGTGGAGAAAGGAAAAACATGCCTTCGGCAAGCGAACTGACAATTTTTTTTCAAATTAGGATATGCCAGAGTGAAGTTTGGACCAGTTTGGACCTTTAGGCAGTAAGAAACACTGTTACCCGTAACTTAGCGCTTTAGACCAGTTGGCCACCAATGCCTCATCATGAAAAAAGGAAGTAAAAATAATGTTGTTATTTCCAATAAGCATTAACCTTAAAGTGATTGAACTTATAATCGATACATACTATATTTCAAAGTTGCAAATGACACACGAACATACCGGTCCATAATCAAATCACAAACAAATTCTTATGATACCGGTCCGTGATCAAATAGAACAAAAGCATTTCCTATGATACCGGGTGATGATCAAATCACAAAACATTTCTTTCTGAAATTATATATCATGGAGAATATAACTAAATAATTGTTTTTATGATATATAGTACATGGGTATTGTCATTTAAGATCAAAGGAGGAAATAACTAGTCTGATTTCTTTGTTTTAAGTAAAGGTCATTCAATATCTTTTATTGTCATATATATCGGCTCGCTGTATTTAATGCAACTGTATAGACAAACAACATTAACCTGTTCGTTTGACCTTCAGTAGGAATATTCATATAAGAGGTTCAACCCAATGGCCAATACATGGGTAATTTTCAAATTACTGCATACACTATGCACTATCTTTCACCTATAACACCTATAACACCCACCTATGGTTTGGTTACTTTTCCATACTATCTTAAATCTTCGATCATTGATTCTACACACGGATTTATGTTTGAAATTAGCGTTTCCAATTATGTTTAGGATATATTTTAAAGGACACTTGAAGTGATATTTAATTCTTGTCGGCTGTAAAACTGCTTTATGTGTTGTAATAGACTGACTACATTTGAGAGGGTTGTGATCTTTACAACTAAGTACTTCATCGATGGTATATGTAGTCTCATTAATAGTATAATTGGTCTCTGATAACAACTCATTGGTTGTGTTGGTTGACATAGATAAGTATGTTTGTTTTTGATTGACAAGCTATTAGACTTATTTTCTTATTTTCAGAACCATTGACAGCGAGAGTGAAAATCCTTTCCGAAACATTGTATTAACAAAATGCTTTCGTCCATTATCACTTCTGATTTTCTGTAATCAGTTTTAATCTAAATAACATTATCGACATTTTCCCCTAAACAACAGAGGAAGTCTCCGGAGTCTCTCATTTTATTTGAACTTCTTCAAACTTTAAATATAAACTGTTTTGGTGAAAGGTGGTTAATTATACCAATACCAACTCTATCAGATAAAGGCAAGCTTGGTATGAAGGGAGTCTAAATAGAAAAAAACCCATACCAGTCAATGTTCAAACCAGAGTTTAAGAAACAAAGTAAAAAAAACTGACGAATTCAGTTAGACACATGAACGTCTACCAGGAAGGTGAGGTGGTTAGTCTTTTGGTGCACGATTGATCTATATCTAGCATTGTTTTTGATATATTTGGCGACTAAAAAATCCATGTTTCTTTCATTCTCGAGTTTGATTTCACACGTGGTGGGTGTAGCTAGCTACACAGGAGGTGCTTACTCTCCCGATTTGGAGCACCAGGCCTAATGTTGAAGATCGAGTGTTATACTTAATTTGTCAGTTTTCGGAATTTTTGCGTTGCCTTTGGGATTGTGATTTGGTCGTGGACTTATATATGTGTGTGTTTCATTTCAGGGAGGAAGATTTCGTCAACTTAATAAATGACATCCAAAGTCATACATACCAATCCATATCACAATCCCAAAGCAAACTGAAATCTTAAAAATCATGAAAATGAGACTGGTTGTTCTGGAATGGAAATCACCTCCTGTTTTGTTAGCTATAACACCTGACGCGCGTGTAATCAAATCTGAAAATGAAAGGAACATGGAGTTAAGTGGCGTCACATATATCCAGACAATCTTAGATACAGAGACATTACGCTTATCAACAATATTGTGATATTGCCATAAAACTTTTTAGGATTTTGATTATCCTAGGCTCGCAATATCCATGCGTCAAAAATTTACTTGTAATCAGCTTGCTTCGTTGTATAAAGTTCCTGTAGTTGGAACAAGCTCTATCATAGCGTATTAATTGTATTAAATGGTTGGATAGAAAAAGAAAATTGGACAATAGAAAAATTAAAGCCATCGCATGTGTCATATAGCTTCAAATGTAGTCTTGCGATGGTTTTCTAAAAATTGAGATAGGTATAAGTCCAAATATGAAGCAGAATTTTATAAAATCTGTCGTATTTTATTTAAGCTTACTAAGGTAAATGTCATCCATAAACTCGCCAAATTTAGGATTACAAGAAGAGATACAACGTCATCTAACTATTTGTATGAAATTATAAAATATGGCGCATTGCACTAGAAATTTTGTAAATCTGTAATCATAAAGAGGTAAGACGTAATTAATACAAATAAGATCTTCAATTAGACTTAAGTTTCCAAGACTTTAGCGACTATATTATAAGAAGATTACGTTGTCTTATCTGTACGTTAGATACTCTCACATATTTCATTATTACTGTAAGGAATACTAATCGGATTGATTGATTCCAGAACAGCGTAAACGTTGCTTTGATGCCCTGCTAGCAAGGTAGGAATTATCTGTAATTTCCATTCACATGATATTAAATACAGTACAAGTCTTTAATTTTGCAATATACATTTGTACTTTGTTTTACTAATGACGTTTTTGCTATATAAATAAAAACAAACATACCAATTCATGTCTAAACCAAATTTCCAAAGAAGACTTGTCCGAACTTTCTGTCCAATAATAACATCTCAGTTAATTTCGACACATGGCATTTCTTACGAAAATACTTCAATGCAATGTATACTACATTCCTGAACAAGCATCATCGGACTTGAGAAGAGATGGGAAAGTCTTGAAGTACAAGAAGATAAAAATATGTAAAATATGAAAAAATTATGTAATATTCAGATTTTGTCTTACACGCCGTTATTGATTGTAACATATTGTGATATGGGCTTGAGGCCTTTTGTCAATAAACATATATGTAAAACAAGATAGAATAAAATTGAAACATTTTGCTCAAGCTTATTTGAAGACCACAAAAAGATACGAAAAGATTACTTGGCAAGGTTGTAGTTGTAGTAGGAAAAAACGAACACTGCTCATTGTGTTTATATCAACAAATTAATATAGACGCAATATATATAATACATATGAAATGGTACTTTAAATAAAACTCGCCAATATGACTGAATTGTTAGACCGAATTCTGAAATGATATTTCAAATCTAATTGTTTTAGTTGATTGCCTAAAAATACTGATGTCGTTGAAATAGCGCGGTAACATTTATTATCAGAAATATCAGTTTTCCAATTACACACGCTATGTATTATTGATTGTTAACGGTAATGATAATCTCTGTAATTCTGAATTATTCATAAGAAGTATAGAATATGAAGAGAATATAATTTGATTCTTTGAAGATAATTTAATTATTGATATTAACACTACATCACATGTTTTTAAGGACAATTCTATAAAAAAAAACATTGCTACTTCATTAACAGCATGTCCTTTCAGAATGTATAGGATCAAAGGAGCTTATCATAATAAACTATTCTCAGGAAGTTATCATAATGAACTATTCTTATTAAGCATGGATATTTTTCTCTTTTTTCTCCATGGGTGATGACAGATACACTATTCGTGATATTTCCAAAGCTGTTGGCATATCGTTGTCGCGAGTGCATTTCATAATGAAGTACGAAAGATTTCTGCCAGATGGACCCCGCATACAAATGACAAAAACGGGTACGAGTACAAACCGCATAACATTGTTATTGGTGGCGAAACATGGGACCAGTAAGAAAAATTGGAAACAGATTATGGCTAACTTAACATGGTAGAAGTCCTGTAGTTGCCAAAAGAAGCATTAGCACAAAAAGTGTTCTTTATTGCACATTTTTCTCATGGTATAGTCGTTCAAATTCCGGTGTCGGAGGGCAAAATTGTTACAGGTCCGTATTATAGAGACTTTGTACTAAAAACCTCAAAAATATTACTTTAAAACCTGTGTCAGGATTTAGGCATGTTCGTCTCCCTCATGATAATGCTCCATCACATACATTTTTGAAGTCGGAGAAGGTTTCCGTCTTGCCATACCCACCATGTCCTCCAGATCTGGCCACACTTTTTACCCATTTTCAAAACTTAAAAAAGTTCTTCAGCCATCAGTTAGTGGCTCGGAGGTCTACCTAAATAAGCGTATCGTCACGCATTTCAGAAATGGATTCAGAGATTGATATTGTGGAGGATACTTTGAAAGGGTGTAATGTCGAATGCTTTTGAGATATCGTACAAATACACATTACATATCAAACAACCTCGTATTATACATTACTTGATAAATAACAGCCAAATAAGCTAATAACATACCAGAGAAAACAAACAAAATACGAGAGACAAGCACAAATGGGTCCACCAAAATCATCAATAATCGACACAATAAATCAAATAAAATCGCAAATTCTTCTTAATTCTAAATGCTGTTTATCACATAATACACAGAACAAAAATCAAAACAATGACCTTAAAGGAATTTCAATTAGATGTGATGAAATTATTGTATTATTATTATTAAGAAAGCAACTACACTTTAAACATTTCTTTCAGAATTTGGCTTTATAGGATTTTAGTAATCATAATGTCATTACGCTCCCTGATAAAGAATCAAGATATGTGATACTATTGCAACATAACCCAGCTTATTTACCAAAGTTTGTTTAGACTGTTTCTGATAAATAGGACAAAGTTTGATGGAACAAATTAATTCTCTAAAACACAAATTAAATATATCTGAGCAGTCTTTAAATTTCTACCTCAATTGGAAGTACCACTAGCAGTAATAACAATTTAATCCGATTTTATACAATTACGTTTATGTCGACATGTGTGTGTGTTTGATTACATCCATCTTGATTAATTAGGAATAGCTTATTGAACGATTTCTCTGACGCCGGTATGTCTTTTATCAAGATTATTGTGATGCCTAGACTGTATAGCTTGTCATGTTTTTGTTTGTGGATTATGTTAAGAATGCAGACGTTGGTTCATGCAATGACCCATATTGGTCAAAAGATACATTTAGAATATAAAAAATGTTCTGGTTAAAACAAGCATACAAATCCACGTCCAATCCAACTGGAAAATTCGTTTGAAAACGCGAACTTCCAGCAGGTTTTTCCGTCACGTGTGAAATCTGTGAAATCGAAATTGAGAATGAAAGGAGCATTGAACTATTGGACATGAAATATATCCAGGGTAATTTTGGATACAGCCATCATACTTATCAACAGTATTGTGATGATGGCCATAAAACTTTCAGAGTATTTTTACAATAGCTCGACCATTTCGCCAATACCGGAGAGACCGTCCACAAATCGATTAAACTTTTAAATAATAAGCTAACTCATACATGTTAGACACATATTTTTTAATGTTTTTGAACATACAGTTTATATAACATGAGGAACACAACACATGGAGGCATAGAAGCATTATTCTCAACCTAATTTCTATAGTTATTAACTAGCAAGATAGAGATACGCAGAATTATCAAAGAAATATATATTCAAAACCGTAAATGTGGTACATTCTTCATCCATCGATTTTGCTATCACAAACATCAACTGTTAGGGAGAACAAATGCCAACAATGATACTGAAGACTTGATGACGTTCTTGGTAATAGTAAAATGAGTATGTAAATGGTGATTTAAAACATATGGTCCACATACTAATAAGCATGATTGAGACAATATTATAAAACAGGCCTTTTGGATGGATTATCTAAGCCATATGATATTCAAACACGTTATCATGGATTTGGTAAGCTATTGATAAAACACTCCAATAGAAATGCTTCTAATTTAAAATAAATTTCTAAATAAATTTACAAAAGATGTAAACGATAAAAAATCCACTGTTAATCAATATAGAACATAAAGACTTATAAAACACTCGATGGTGCCACAAATGTTGTACAATACATCGTGGTTTTTATGTTCTTTTTCACATTATCTGATATTTTCCAATGTATATATAACAATATCACCAACGAATCAACCAGCACTTTACAAGGAAAACGCAATTTTATCTCACGATGCTTAGTTAGGGTACGTAACTTACTATCCTAAACTTTTGGTGGTAATTGATCTATCTTGCTGTTCACATTAGTGTTTGTATCCATTTTATAAACCTCGGGCACAAACTGTTTTGGGTCAAATCCTGGTGGAGTAACAGTGTGGAATGGTAATGATCCCATAACCTGATGACTTTTGATGATGTATTCGTTAATTGTCACTTCCTTCCGGTATCTCGAGAGTACGATCATTACTCCAAGAGCAGCAACTAGCTGGAAGGTGGCACCGATGACTGCGGCGATAAGACACCAAGGAACAGGTGCGTGTTGAGTAATCCATGATTTTGCTGTAAATAACACGTTTGCTTGCACTATGCTCCTAACGACTTTTCCGACGGCGACCAAATAAATAACACCTAAAATATATACAAATTGCAAAATATCACAGGTAAGTAAAATATCTTAATAGCTAAAACACAATCAGTAGGGACTGGTCAAGTTGAGGGAAAGCGTAAAAACGCTTTACACTTTCCCATGCAATGGCATGATTTGTAAGTTTTATATTTTGTATTAAGTCATATATTATAACAGATCTTTGATCTTATTAACAGTTTCGTATTTTTCTTAAATTTGCAAGAGGATTAGACTGTCGCCAAATCATTCAGCTCCACATACAGATATATAGATGACATTCTATCTCTTAACATTCCTTTAATTTGAAAACTTTGCGCATGACATATATCCCAGTGAGCTTGAAATAAAAGATACGTTTAATTCTTCAAGTTCCGTTTCATATTTAGACTACTACATTACGAGACCCACGAAAGGCTAAGCTTTACACTGTATGAAAACGTGATGACCGGAACCCCGGCCTCATTTGACATACACGTGATTACTATTGATGTAATATTAGATATTAGGCCACCTGTACGGATCGTGCAGAATTTATTTTGTGATGTTGTTTATGAACGTTCTTATAATGTATTACATATTATAAAAGTTTTACTTTACAGCACTAGACTGCCGTTTTGGAATTCCTCAGTAGTGCTCGGAACAAAGTTGTGAATATTTTTTTCAAGAAAAATTACCCCAAGAGACCAAAATATATTTTACCAAATTTAGCTAAGAAAATACTTTGCATGAGAGAGTATACCTTAGTTTTTGAGGAATTTCAAATATTAACTGGCAGCATAGTTAGACAATAGTATATTTCTGACAACAATGCAAGCCGTATCCTAATATCTCATTAATTATCATGTGTGTTATATTAATTAAGATTTAACACAATCATATAAACAAGTTTTTTTGTGTTTATTACCTGTTGTAATCAAACATACACATGACACCAGTCCGGCTGCTCTGCGTTTACCTGCACTTTGTTTGTATATAACAAGGACGACAACTCCAAGTATAGCTGCTAACACTCCAACTGATGCTTCTATCTGAAACTCTAACAGTCCAAGTTGAAGTGCCACTGAAATTAAATAAAACAAAAAATTTATAGTTGAAAATATACACTTGAAAATACAACCAGAACACGATTCAACAATCGCATAAAACAGCAAAACAAGTAAAAAGCATATATCGATTTGAGTAAAGCAATGTGAGCAAACAACTTTAACATGTCAATAGTCATGGTAACTAAAACACGAACAGCAAGGTTCAAGGGTTTCGATATAGCACTTTAATCGTTGTTTATCGATGACAGCGCCACCCGGCACCAAGGTTTAAACTGTACCTGGGTACCTCTAATTGTGAGGTTAAAAGGCATTTCTCCACACCACATTCTACTCTAAGCACAAACAAAGAGTGACACAACTTTTTATATATTTGGTTGATTTGAGTACATTCCATTTTACTTTCACCAATTGGTGGCAATTTCAAATTTATACGATTTTCACTGTCATGTACTCTTGTTTTTCTAATTTTATTGACCCATTTGCTTTTACTTAATTCCTTTGAAAACGCACCACTGTAGACTCATTGTTACTCGCAGGATTAAAATTTTGTGGTTTTATAATTTACTAGAAAACAGCTGGGACAAAAACTCGTGATTTTTTTTATTATTTATTTTTTTTTCAAAATAAACCTCATAAGGGTATTGATTATTAAAGAGTTTCATTAGTATAAATTTCGATAAAATCAAGATAACATGATGTATATTAAAAAAATAACTTGGTATTAGCTGGAAATAGTACAAGAGAAGTTGTACTTTACTGATGCAACACAGGAAAGAGGATTTGGAAGTTGATTATAAAAACAATCAGTGTAAATTGAACGAACAATCCTGAAATGTACATGTGAACCGAAAATAATTAAATTAAATAAGTAAATTGGAACCATTATGGGACCATAGAAGATACTTCTGGCATCAATAAGTGTTTATGCCTGGTCTGCCTATTTATAGTATAATTATCATGTCTCTAGCTTTTGTTCTTTTTGTTTACCTTACCTGTATTGTAAATCTGATATCTAGTTTTAATAACATTAAAGGTATAGGTATTGTCAAAAAAAGTGGGTTTCAGTTACAAAGTCTTATTAAACTCATATGACTTGTGTTTCGGATAACGGAATAAATTACAGGAATAAAGATCAAGAATACCAAACAGGTAACTGTATAACATTATATACCACTGACGTCAATAAGGTAAATTAAAGAATTCTGTTACCTAGGTAACCTTATAACTAATATTTGATCTATAGATATTGATATTTTTATCACTATAAGGTAGTTATTATATATTATTATAGGAGACGATGGGTTATTAATTAGGATTATTGTATAAAGCATAATTCTATATCATTGGAGACTTAAGTTCCATTATTCATGTCTAGGAATATGATGAAGGTAATCAAAAATCGGAATTAACCTAATTGTCTTCTCAGACTGAAAGTTATTTATCATTTTACAGTGTTCTGGTTGTCCATCAGGTGGAGAAAATTGAAAGATCGTACAGTCTTCTGTCGTCCATCAGGTGGAGAAAATAAAAGATATAAATCACCTCACGGTTACCTGGTCGTACACTAGATGGAGCATATTATATTGCAGTTTTGTGGTTGTCCACGAGGTGGAGCAGACTGAAAGGCATATATTATATTGCAGTTTTGTGGTTGTCCACGAGGTGGAGCAGACTGAAAGGCATATATTATATTGCAGTTTTGTGATTGTCCACGAGGTGGAGCAGACTGAAAGGCATATATTATATTGCAGTTTTTTGGTTGTCCACGAGGTGGAGCAGACTGAAAGGCATATATTATATTGCAGTTTTTTGGTTGTCCACCAGGTGGAGCAGACTGAATGGCATATATCATATTGCAGTGTTTGGTTGTCCACCAGGTGGAGCAGACTAAAAGGCATATATTATATTGCAGTTTTTTGGTTGTCCACCAGGTGGAGCAGACTGAAAAGCACACATTATATTGCAGTTTTTTTGGTTGTCCACCCGGTAGAGCAGACTAAAAGGCATATATTATATTGCAGTTTTTTGGTTGTCCACCAGGTGGAGCAGACTGAAAGGCACATATTATATTGCAGTTTTTTGGTTGTCCACCAGGTGGAGAAAACTGACAAAAAGTCTCAAAAGAACCCTTGTTTACGATTCAATGTTTTTGACCTGATTAAAATATTTGCTATTTGATTAAGATTTTTTTGTTCATAAAAGGGGCTTATCAATCATGACATAAAGTAAATTGAAAGCTTTTAGTTTAAACAATAATTCATTATTAAATACAAATAATACAACAAAAAACAAACTTTAAACTGGATTCAGGAACAAGCGCTAGCTTATTTAAACCCGTCTCCAGGAAAGCTTTTAATTCATTAAAGTCAATAAATTATACCAATAGTATCAATTTGCGTTCTTAGTTTTATGTATGATTCAGCATATTTCACAGAAATGGGGCGTTGCCACCAGCATAACATCGGGCACGTACCACTTTCCGAGTATTTGATATTACAGTACAGACCTGTCGAACGTTTAACATTGAGCTAAGGAAAAACGAGTCGTAGCTCAACTGTCGCAGAGTGGTCAAGATATAGACGGATAGTGGCAAAAAGCTGCCAAAAGATAGAAAGCCGCTGTCTTTATGTATAGCTAAGGGACATAGATGAGCTGATTATTCGTTAGCTTAGTGTTAAACTTTTGTTAGTCTGTTCTGTATGTTTTTTGCGGTTGTGACTGTTTCTTCAAGGTATATTTGGTCTACTTAGCATACGTATTCTGTAATGAGAATTTACTATAGAAGTTTGCAGAAGAAAAACAAAAAGACGAAATAAGATCTCTTCATTTGATTTGGAGTGCCCCTATTGTTGGTTAATTACCTATCTGGAAAAAGGGGACAAATTTTTATATTTGAATACCCTGGATCTGCCGAACACACTACAACAGGATACGATTTTGTCATTATACAGTCAAGTCCAAAGTATATAGTATGATAACTAGTGGTCGCGAATACTACATCACTAAATACCATATTGTACTTATATCCAGCACCGACCTGAGTAGGAAGTTTTTATAATTAGTGGTCCCGTTAAGCGCTTATTGTATCTTGTTCATTACAAACTTATGTGTTGGTTAATATGGCCACTGTAACTTAGTTACATATTTTTCTATGCTTACTTTCATTTCTGCCTACATATATAATTTTAAACGAAATATAAAACGAGCTGATCAAACTATACAGGTTAACAGTTTTGGTCACGAGAATACTTCACGCTTTTGTGTTACATAATACTGTACAAATATTCAGTACCAATTAGTGAATTGCAATGAACATGAAGTAGCCACAGCACAAATATAATTGGATGACCAAATACTGTAATTACAATCTAGATTTGATACTCGTTTTTGCTCGATTCCTTTTACAAACTGAATATTGCAAAACAATACAAATAGCATACACAGATATATCACATAAGAATTATTTTGTCACATGATGTATTCTTAAAAAAAAAAAACACGCGTTAGAATTGTTTAAAATATTTTCATTTATGTAATTTAATATAGAATTTTATAGTTAAACTCAAATATTGATAAAAATGGATACCACAATGCGCGCTATATTCAAACAAATATCAAACCAAAATTATTTTTATGAAGTATGTTTGAAATGAAATTTCCACGACAACGCATGTTATGTTATTCTTTATACTTCTAGTTAAGTCGTTCCTAAATGTAACTATTTATATCTATCAAAACTTCTTTTACATTATTTTTAAAAATATTTCGCTACATGTCAATCAAAAACAAACATATAACCAAAATCACAAAACAAAATAAAAACTTTGAAACTTGCAAATTTGGTTTAACACGTGAACTTCCACCAAGGAAGTGAGGCCGGGTGTTCCGTAAGAATAAGCACTTTCTGTTTAGCTAGCTATACCCGCCACCTGTTTAATCACAATTGGGAATACAAGGGACATGGCACTATTGGACGTTAAATATATCCAGGGTAATGTTGGGTACAGAGACATACTTATTAACAATATAATGATGATGGCGATAAAAACTTTTTGAGGTTCTTGGTAAGCCTAGGCTTGCAATTTTCAATAAAGCTTACTTGTTACCTTGTTTCTATTTTTTAAAACGTTCAGATAGATATGTTTTGGTTTTTGTCTTGGTTTTTTTATATTGCACAAGTTATATTTGTTTAGTACTTGAACACCTGTAATTTTTGTCGACTACCTTTTAAGGTAGTTCAAAAACGTATATCTAGTAGTTTTTATTTAGTTTAGCAATTTAAAATAGCGTATTATGTTTTTGCAAATATCCGGTATCATAATTCGCGCAATAATGCGTTCTATCAATGGGATTTGAAAACTACACACATACGGTTATACTTACTTCCAATGTTCTCAAATATCATCCGAAGTGGGAACTGGTCGTCTGGAATACTGGTCACGAGTTCATGGGCGGCATGGTAAGTTGTTCTGTAACACGGAGTGTCTCTGGAATTGTGACGCCACCAGTCGCCATGCTTATGGAAGCAAGCTTGGAAATACCACAGACCGGTTGTCAAGGAAACAAATGGTTCTTTCTGATATATTGTCGCTTCTGCATCTTCCCCTGGTCCTTTGGTAATGCCCGAGTCTTCATATCCCTCCACAGGGAATTTGAAAATAGCCCAACCTGGACTAACGAATACTATTACTGTCAGTAATAATCCTATCACAGCTAAAACAAGCAAAACACCAAGCTGGTTTGAAACATTAATCATGTTTAAATTTTGCAGAATGTTAAAGAAATATCATAGTAAAAATTATTATAAAATTATTTATAAAATGTTACTTTGTTTTATCTCTATTGCAAGCAACCATCAACTAGAGTGAACTACTACATTTACATGTTTAGTTTATGTTTGCAGGGTTTTAGAAGAAATTTTATAATGGATAGATTAAAAATTAATGAAACATATGCGAGATGGGACAGACAACAAGAGAACTGATGAAGTCTTTGTGACAATGTTTACAAGTAATATTGATGGAATCGCTGATAATTATCTAGGGGATATACCGAGAGCCGGATACAAAGAACAGGTATGAAGCTGGATCATATTACCTGTGTACAGGTAATCAATGCCAGGTGATTAACGGGACGAGGACGACGGCTGTTTTGATCAGATCATTTACGGTCTGTTTAATAATACAGTATCGATTGTAACTACTTTGTATGCATGTGCTCTAGAATACAATTAAAACAACGCATTATTTATTAAAATATGTTTTTATAATAATTCTAGTGAAGTCAATAAAATTAACTTATAAATTATATACCAGTAGTCTAGTAAACAAATATAGATATCTTGTTCAGAACTCACTTGTATAGAAAAGAGTTGAGTTGGAGTGATTGTATTTTACGCACTAGTCAGTATTCTTTCACTTATATTGAGAGACTTCGTAAAGGCGAAATAAATAAATTCTATAGACAATTACATATCACTGGCAATCGAACTGACAAAATCTAGGAATCAAGGCTGTGAAAGCGCTGTGATCCATAATTCAACCTTTAGCTTATAAAAGGCAAGACCTCCGTACAAATACACTTCATCCATTTAATTCTGCAATTTGTTTTTGGAAAGGAAAGTTAATTATTCACAAAAATGTTTAAATTCATTTACTTTATTCAGCCATTTGGTACATTTTAATAAACACCGGTTTTAGTGCAGGATACAAATGATCATCAATTTTTCATCACTTTTAAACCCCAGGAAAAAAATTATAACAGGTGTAATAATTTCCTTGTGACAGTTCGCTGCTTTTCACTTCTTTATTGGGAAATAAAAAAGATTCACATATATATATATATAAAGTCCGAAAAAATCCCCTTTCACATCTTATTGGAGTAGTATTATATGCAGTGTACCGATTTGTGTTTTACTAATATACCGGTGAACCGTTTTGTTCTGGTCTGTTTAATATTCTTTTAGTTGATAAAAAGTACCTGCTGTTCATCTGCAAATGTTAATAATATCAATCATTTTAAGGGAACTATTTATTTAAAACTTTCGGTAAAATACACTTTAGTAAATACGTTAATTAACTTCATTTTGGATAGATAAGTGATAATGTAATTGGTGATTAATCTAAAATACACCAATTATGACGTGTATAGCATAAACACGTGTAACTTTAAAAATTATGTGACGTATATAAATTTAGTTCTGACGCAGTGGCTTTTCTAATAGCTTCCTTATACTAAATAACTATATATACACACTACATAATTCTGATTAACATTTACACAAAGGCAAAGACAAAAGAAAAAAAGTGAAAATATACTAAGTAGTGACAATGTAATTTTAGTTTTATTTTGAAGGAAGCAGCATAGCAAAGGGTAATGGGAATTGTAGATTCAAGGTAAGGTATATTGATATCAAACACCTTGATTGAAGTGGAGTGGGGATAAAAGTATTTTACGCCCTATTCAAGATTCTTTCACTTATAGTGAGGCAGACATTTATCAGATCAAATAATACTCTGAGAAAACAATCCACCTTCGGTAAGTGAACTGACAAACTTTCTCATACTAAACTTTTTCCCCCGAGTGAGAAATGGGCCTAGGCAATGTGATGCACAAGTTGTAAGACCCAACACCACTATTTTGTTATACAACTGATAGCAAAATGTACGTGTGACTTTAGAAATTTGCTTTTATGCTTTTTAAAAATAGCAGAGGATACAGAGTCACAACTGATTACTGCATGTTAAATGTAGCTGGTTTTCCTTAATTATATATATATATATATATATATATAATTACTTGCGTGATTCATCTCACTGATAATTTATTCATACGAATGAGCTGAAAGTAGCTTATACGGGTAAGGTATATTTATCCACATGTAAAAACAGAAAGTCAAAAAATTAATATATCATCATGACTGTTAAAATCCATTTACTTTTTTTAAACAACCATTGTTGTTATTTTTTCAGGTGATGACAGGTAAAAAGATCAACACGTATAATAGTCCGGATGACAAATGGTATATTTTCACATAACCTAAAAATGTAGTCCGCACAAAATGTTTTTACATAAAGTTGTTCTGCAACATGTCCTTAATCAGAAACTGCATGATGCCACCTTGGCAGCCTTGGGGAATTCAAGATATCCATGATGGCGGACAAGATGGCTGCCAGAATCGTTTTCTTTTTATATTTGTTGATGTTTAAGGTTTTCGATGTGTTGTTGTGTTTTATGCAGGATAATAATGGTAGTCTATCATTAATGCTTCACTATAATAATCAACAAATCAATAAAATGATAATTAAAGAAGCTATTCTAGCGAAAATGGTCTCCCATTTTTAAAAGTGCAAAGCTAGAGAAGATACCTTTCCTTTATTAGTTTTCAATTACAGTGCAAAGTCTATTCAACTTCCCTCAACTTATGATCGAATGAATAACACCATAATCAGCACTGGTTTTCTAATACAATAAGGTCACAGTTTTAACGTCGTCCTGCTTTGACCTGCCCTCAGACAGTATAACCACAGCAATACTCTCCTGCTTTGACCTGTCCTCAAACAGTTTAGCCACAGATTTATTTCCATGCTTTGACCTGCTCTTAAACATTACAACTACAGCTTTACTGTCCTGCTTTGACCCGCCCTCAGACTGTACAGCCACATCTTTACTGTCCTGCTTTGACCTGCCCTCAGACTCGCAGACTGTACAGCCACAGCTTTACTATCCTGCCTGTTTTGACCTGCCCTCAGACTGTACAGCCACATCTTTACTGTCCTACTTTGACCTGATCTCAGACTGTACAGCCACATCTTTACTGTCCTGCTTTGACCTGCCTTCAAAAAGTAAGTCAAAGCTTTAACCTGCCCTTTAAACTGTAAAGATACCTACCTTCATCACTAGCGTCTGCAATCAAGTTACTATAGTCTGTAACATCCACTACAATTTCGCACAACACTGCCTTATGTTTTTACATTCTGTGGAATGTTTTTGCAAAGGGGCTACCCGTCAAGATGCCACTTTTAGTAGCACTTCTAGACAAGAGTTCACCGTTACCACACCTACCACCCAACAGAACGCATCAGTATATCCATACTCCTTTATCTAAGTACAATTTTGGGAAACAAATCTAGTGGTACTTATATGACATTCAATATAAACATACCAAGACCATGTGCAAATCATATTGAAAACTGGCGAATTAAGTTAAAAAGTGATTTTCCAACAGGGAAGTGAGGCCAGGTGTACTGAAGGGTAAGCACCCCGGCACGTGTGTATAACTGTTGTTCAGCTGTAAAGACAATAAAGGCTTGTCTGCATTCATTTAACATCTGAACTTCACACACAACAGTCATCTGGTGGAACCATGTCAATAACAAGACATAGAATTCTGGGGTATGCCACATATGCAACACTTAAGAAATCAAATACTAATTCATACGCCCCTGGCACCAGGGTTGCGCCGTTTTCACCTTCAGTAATAATGAACTTTTAGTATCATAATAATGTTTTACTTCTACTTCAGAGACTGTTGTATCTTTCATATATGTTTTTATTTTCTTCATGATTGCCGCTTTTCCAGATTGGTTATCAGGTATCGAACTTTGTTGTTGGGTAAGAAGAAGTGCAATAGCATGTGTAGGTTTAAGCCGATTTTGTGATGAAATGTAGGCATCAAGGTCATCTGCCACAGCCGGTATCAGTCTACCACCAGAACCGGTAATAGTTCTTGAAGTTTTCACTTAAGTTGCGGTAGCAGATGATTTGAACCTGTTCAATTCATCATATTTAATTAATGAAACCACAGTACATAAACATGTCACGCCGAAATCACAGGAAAGTCTAAATTTTGTTCTTTTTTCTTGCAATCAGAAGAGATGTTGATCTATTAATCAGAATGCTAGTGACTAATTTACCAATATGCAAGGCAGGGAAAGTGTAATAAAGTTTGTCTGACAACTTGGATAACAAACTAAGTAGTGTATAGAGCTGGACGCTTCTGTATCAAGAACTGATATAACTATCTCTCTACGCCCTCTTTCTTTGATATCTTTACATTCTGTAATGATCTTCTAGGAAACAACCTCTGTAGATACGTTATTTTTCCTGTTTCTTCTATCAATTTCACATGTCTCTAAAATATTGTCTTGTTTATCTCTCTATACATTCAGCAGTTTGACAAAGTACAACCATAGACTTGGAGGAGTAGAATCTTGGCCCATGATACCTTGGTTTTCACAGAATAAACAATGTTCACAAACATTAGACTGGTTTATGTCTGACCCTCTGCTATACTTTGTTCATTGGTAGTATTCACTTCTCCATTGTGTTTCAAGTGACGATTAATGTACATTATTTACATGTGTTCTCTCCAATATCTGCGTGACTGGTATTCCATCTTCGCTTACTTTTTCATCACTAGTCAATTCTGTCCCGAAAATATACACAATCAAAATTTTAATAAGATGAAATAGATATATTTTGATAGATTTTTCAACCATCATGAAAATGGATAAATTATGTAAGTCATTAAGAAAAACGTTTTTTGTGGCAAGTCCCAATTTCAACAATAAATTATCTACAATACGTCAAAACTAGCTCAAATGTCCATTCTATGTGAATGTAAATGGCAAAAACAACTTTCTTGACCACTGAAACCTATAAAAAGACTCTTTAATTAACTAAATGTGGCTAATATAACTATATATACGAGATATTATAGTTTTGTCAGCCATATTGGCCGCCATCTTGGATTTTTCAGTTTCCCCACTTGTGCCAAGGTGGCATCACTCGGATTATGATCAAGCACATCCTAAACATACATTATCAACAAAGAAACATTGTGCGGACTACATTTTTGGGTTTTGCAAGCTGCTCCCAGACTAATTCCACAGAAATATAGTTCAGCTTTTGTCTGCTTCAAAGAAAATTGTTGTTGTTTTATCCAAAGCTTTTATAGAAAGGCCTGTTTGTAACTACGAACTCGACGTTGCGGTCTCTTTATGCATTAGAACGGATAGGACATGCTCTTTGATACCTATTGTATTGGATGATTGTGAAATACCGGAAAGTCTTGAAATTTTGTCGCGCCTTGATGCAAGTTCTAGCATAAACATATGTTGGCCAAAATTTCTCAGAGCAATTGAAGACGAAGAAATGGAATGCCAGTTTCCACAACAGACGACGAAGACCTCAAACGCTGCTTAAACGTCTGCTGCGGTCACTTGAGAGAGTTGGCCAGTTTGACTCACAACAGTATCTGTCAATGCCAGGTTTATCATATTTTATTTCACAGATGGAAGCAAGAAGCATGTTAAACCGTGTTAGTGAGGTGTCTGGCATTAGGGCATCTCAAAATAGTATAATTATTGATTGGTCAATATTTCAAAACTTTCTTAACACCAACAATCACGTGATCAAAGATATCGGTCATTATATAGATTATGTAGGGATCAAATATTCTAAATTGTCCGTTATTTTCAAAAGTTAAAACTTTTGCAGAATTTGTGTTAGCAAGAACAGACACACATAAAGCCGATATAAGGCCTTTGCAAGGTGTTAACGGTACAATGACTACGTCTAATGTTATACATTAGTAAAATAAATAAAATAAGAAAAAACACTTATAATTTGCATGTAGCCTTGCGGTATCTATTAGAAGGCAGCATTTATTGATAATTACATAACTGACATAAAGTAATATAACTTTAATACTATACAATGACCAGTTCGACTATTACGAAATAAAAAAAACCAAACCTTTTTTGTTATTGTTTTTCCTATGAACTTAAACACTAGCACAAATATATACTGAAACACTTACTAGGATGAAAAACCAGAGATAAAAAAATTATCGCCAAAAGTATGATAAAGAAAAAGTCTCTGGAAAACCTTATAAGTATCCCAGTAGAAATTATAACCAATTTTTGTTTACTTCAAAATTACTAAAGTTTTATATAAACATTAAAGAAATGAAATGAAACGTGACCATCAACGTGGAAAGCGCAGGCTAGAATGATTTAAACAACACCTTTAAATCACGGGTAAAATTAGTTCACACTTCAATGACTTCTATATCACCCGTGCGTATAATAACATTCTTTATAAACCTCGTCCCCATATAGAGAAAAACTTATAAGTACCAAATAGACAATTGTTTTTCGCTAAACGTTGTAACGCGAAAAACTTTTATTCATTGGTGATGTATCTCAATTGACAAAATCTCTTCTACAGATTTTCCCCCCTTGTAAGAAACGGAATTATTATAAAACCTATAAATCATATGATACCCGTGTAAAATCATACAGAACTTGTCTTGCTAGAAATAAAATAAACCCAGAAAAATTCGCGGCTTCTGGGTTCTTTTTCGCCGGCTATTCTGATCTGGTAGCTTGCTTCTCTTACGGTAGAAGGATATTTGGTTGGAAGAAAAATGATGATCCATGGTTAAAACATGCTTATTACATACCTAATTGTTATAACGTGACTTAAAATAAAAATGTTTATTTTATAAATTCTTCAAGAAAATTTTTACATAAAAATCTCACGATACAAAGGGAGTTCGAAGAATTCAGTACATTTGAATCACGATTACAAAGTTTTTCTACATTTGAAATTAACTTTGTTGAACGTTACGATCTGGTTGATACAGGATTTTACAACTTTATATTGTGGAAACAAGGCGACAATGTAAGATGTTTTTCCTGCGGATTACAACTTCACGACTGGAAAAGTCACTACCATCCTTGGGTCGAACATGCTAAACATTCTCCCGACTGTAAATTCGTTTATCAGGGAAAGGATTTTGTTATAATGATTCTTTCTAAATACATAAATTTGGTTGGTCATAGCTTGTACGAAGTTGTATTTACATTTAGAAATGCAATGCGGGTAGGCAAAATGCTTAAAATTTCAAATCAAGACATAGCAGAAAATATAACTTGCTCTCGTATTTAAACCAGAGACATGTGTGGTGTTAAAACATTTTACCATTTTTATTTCACGTTAAAGTTTAATTTTCTCTTATTCATACATTTATTCACTTTTATTAATGAATTCATTACAAGTTTTAGATATGCATCTGTATGTTCTATGATCTACGTCTTAATGTGGTATTTGATGTGGAAGTGCGTTCGTTTTAGCTTCTACATTAACAAAATATAATTTAAACTTTATTTCATAAAATGCAGATATATTGAAAAAGAGCACAACTCGATGTTACAATTAATAATAATAATAATAATAATTACAACTAGCTATAGTAATAATAATAATATACCTCCGAAGTTTTATTATTATGTATATATGACATTGATATACATGATGGTATTCGCAAAATTAGTAAAATATACTTAACCGGTTATCTACAAAGACGTGCAGGAAGTATTCGGACACTTTCGAAAATCCTTCTTTATTTCATATAAAACCATATATTTTTTAAATTTCTCAAAAAATATTTCTTGGTCAATTTCTGTTAATTTGTGTAGGTTTTCTAACAAATAATCAGAAAAAACATTTTGTTGTTTTTTATAGATAAACATTTCAAATTTAGCGGAAAATTTCTAAAATTGTTTTATATACTATATAATTGTGCTTCACATGACTGTTAAAAATTAACCATGCTGTTCACCTTATGTTTTCTTGACTGTTAAAGACTATATTAGAAAAACTATTGGAAGAAACTTCAACTAATTTTACATTTAACGGTGAAAACATCATGGAAATTGACCAATAAATAATTTTTTGAGAATTTTAAAAAATAGATTTTACAAAGTGTCTGAATACTTAATGTACGTCTTTGTATTTCTATAACCCACTTGTAAAACACAAAGACGTTTATGCTGAGCGTTAAAATTTATTTTACTAACAGAACAAATAAGGGGAAAGAACTCTAGTTAAATTTGATAAAATACTTTATAAAAGATCTATTTGTTGACATTATATATATCAAACGTAATTTCTCTTGATAACACGTTGATTTGTTGGATTTGTTAATTTTTTTGGTAAATTAAGACTTATGTGGTGATTTTCTGGATCACTGGTTATGGAACCAATATAATTATACACATGTATGTGTTTATGTGACTTGTGTTTCTCATTATTGTTCTTTTTTATTTTTATTTTCTATTTATTTATTTTGTTATTGGTTGTATTAAATAGATCTAAGAACAAATTGTAAGCGATAAATCACAAATAATAAGTTTATCCTTACTTAAAGAAAATCCGTTTACGTGTTCACGATGTATGCCAGTCTTTATTTATCAGAAACTTTAAAATCAAAACCAATATTTGAAAGAAATCATTCATATGTTTTGATTTGACCAAGTTCGCGTATTTATCTATCAGTTCTGCAGAATCGAGATTTTTTTTCTAACATTTCTCATATAGTTCTAAATAAAACGCAAAATTTTAAGTTCCGCTTATTTCAAATATCACTCACCGCATTTCATTCCCATCACTCTGTAACCAAAATTACATTGGATATATTTGACGGTCCATGATTTCACGTTCCTTTCATTCTCAGTTTTAATTACACAAGTGACAAATGTAGCCAGCTAAACAGTAGGTACTTGCCTTTTCCGAAGCACCCAACCTAATTTGCCAGCTTTAAAGTATTTACTTTGATTTGCATTGGGATTGTAGCTTTGATATGGATTGGTATGTTTGTTTTTAATTTGGAGAATTTGTAAATGTCATATATCCAAATGAGCTTGAAATAAAAGACACGACTGAACCGTTCAGTTCTGCTTCCTAATTTACTTACGCCTAAATCATTATACCAAATGATGGCTACATTGGAAGTCATATGACAAACTTGATGACTTAATATTCTATTGTAGACATTCATTTTCTTTGCGGCAATATATCTGCTACATATATGTATATGTAAATGTCATATATCCGAGTGAGCTTGAAATAAAAGACACGACTGAACCGTTCAGTTCTGTTTCCTAATTTACTTACGCCTAAATCATTATACCAAATGATGGCTACATTGAAAGTCATATGACAAACTTGATGACTTAATATTCTATTGTCGACATTCATTTTCTTTGTGGCAATATATCTGCTTCTACTGTTTTCATGGTGTATTTGTTTCACCGTTTATATGCTATATAAGAGTGTGTTCAGACTACGGTAACTTTATATATCGATAATAGCTGTCCCTGTCTCCAAAATAATCTTAAATGTTTTGACGTCACATAGCTTCATGTTTTTTTTTTCATGTTGTCAATTTTGGTTTCACACGTGGTGGGTGCACCTAGCTAGACAGGAGGTTCTCACAAACCTGACGTTAACTCCAGATCTAACAACGTTTTGCATATATTCTGCTCTATAAAGAATGAAGAAATACAATCAGCAAGCAATAGTGCCCATTTGATATATTGTTTGTCTAAAACATTGAATTTTCTGTTACTTATTTTCCATAGAAAAGATCATGATGTGTAAGAAATTGTTTCCTTATTGTAACTAAAAAGATTCAATATTGAAAACAATTATGCTATAGAGAAAAGACAAAAACTGTTCATTCTGTGAGAGAAAGAATTAATAGAGACGCGTTAGCGCCGATATCAATTCTTTCTCTCACAGAATGAACAGTTTGAGGCTTTTCTCTAACTTAAAACATTGCACTCCTTTGTGTAAATAAAATAAAGATTTAAATCCCCCTTCATTAATTAATGGACAGTTGTAGGGGAATATAATTTTGGCCAACAGGTCAACGGGGATCGAAATTCAAACCTCAATGGTTGGTGGGAACTTCACACTGTGTTTATTAAAAGTATTCGTCTTACAGAGTGAGGTAAAATAATGATTTTTGTGAGTTGTACTTATAAGGTGACTGAATATTCAAACTGCTCAGATCATTTTTTAAAATGTTATGAAATAGTAATGGCACATTTTACTCAATCTGAGTGCCTATACAAATTATAATCATTCAGAAAGATGTTCTGTTTCTAATTTTTGTAAAAATGCAGGATTCAAGAATTTTATGCTAATTATTGTGCATGACAGCAGCTACTAGATTTAAAACATAGGTTTAAAGGAACAAATGATTGCCAAAAAACCACAGCATCGGTCTGATACCACACGACCGTTATCTATGAGCTTTATTCTTTAAAAATATAAGGGATATTTTACAATGTAAATCTTCTAATATGGGAGTAAAAAAATAAGCTACATGTAGTACAAATTGAAACAGTAAATGTTTCTGAAATAGTTAATAGTTCAATTAAAGAGCCTGTTGAATTTCTAAATTCAAAAGTGAAATAAGTCTGTGAAGAGAGTCTAATTCTTCTGGAATTAAAATAAACTATTCAGTATGATGTGAATACAAAGAAATGAGCTAGAAATGTGAAAACGTGCGATTTTCTCTTTTTAATTTCTGTACTATTGTTGCTATTGGACACTGCAGCTGTTTTGGATGGATAATCAGTTCACCTGTAACTGTCCAATAAGTTAATCTAGCTGTTCGTTCTAACTATCCATTCGTTTAGTTAATGTACAGATAAAAATATTTAACAGTAAGATTGGATTAAGTATAAATTCTATATATAGATTATTGGAATTTCATTAGCGTGTATAAGGTATGTTTTTAATTTTAGAGGATTGAAATCATTACTCATTACAGTAGGCGTATATTAATTATTAATAAGCTCTTGTTAAGGTTTTATATTCTACGTAACAGGAAGGAAGTATTATATATCGTGCTATCGAATTCTAAATTATTTGTATCAGTTTTATTATGTTTAACTTTCAGGAAAAAGGTTTAGCTAACCTCAATGAAAGTATACTATAGAGCAAGCGGTTAAATCAAAACGTTACAAGGTTTAATTGAATTCAAAGAGGATTACATCATCTTTATATATGTATGACCTGACCAGGAGGAAGTCAGAGAATTGCATCATCATCATAATGAATGCAACGTAAGTATATAATATCGATGCTTATTATCAAATTGCACATTTCACAGAGAAAACATCAAGTAAAAGGCAAGAGCAAATATTTGTCGATATTTTTTGTTGTGTCTAGTACTGGCTATACAAAAATCAATGCGTTTTGTATAACATCCGCTTTGATCATTACATAGCAATTTGAATAACAATGCAGACTAACGTTACCTTACAACAGATGGAAGAGGAGGTATTGTTTAAATGTTATGTTTTACATCCTAAATTAGTTTACATTTTGTTATGTGTTAACAGCCAGTTTAAGGATGTAATCAGACATACTTCTGTGCACACGTATATAGATATGACATGCCAAATTATTGGGTGTGGTGAATGTACATCCATGCAGATCTAGTGAATATCCAGTAGTAAAGGTAATTATGTATTTTGCTGGTGTTGGTTTTACAGCACTAGACGGACGTTTGGGAATACAATTCCTTATCAGTAGTAGTTGAAACAAACTTTTAAAACCAAAATTTATAAGAGGTTGAAAAAAATTCAAATGACCAAAATATATTTCACAAAAAGCTAATGAAATGAGGAAGTATACCTTAGTTTTTGAGAATTTTAAAAATGAATTGGAGTCAGCTTGATTCATGAGAAACTATTTTTATTGTAACTAAAATACGTTTTTCTTTTACGGGAAATCAATACCATACAATAACACAGTTAGAGTTTATAGTGTTTTTACACTATTTGTTTGTTAATAATTATCAATCTGTTCATATTGTATTTTAGGTATGATCCCCATGAGGAAACAAGATGCCAGTTGTTGTAGCACCTTCGGGTTTACCAATAAATAAAAGACGGTGTAAATATTTACCATTTAGTAAACGTTTTCACGTGTACTTTGTTTGCAGACCTATAGGTGAAAGCAAAACATGGGTGAACCATATTACAAACAAATTACAACGTGAAGGATATATTTGTGGTTGTTATGAGAAAGATTATATTCCTGGGTTGTCAGTTCATAGAAATATACTTCAGCTCTTGTCGGCCTCTGACAAAATAGTTGTTGTTTTATGTAAAGCTTTCCTACAAAGTCCATTATGTAAATATGAGCTAGATGTCGCTCAGTCTCTGTGTATCAGGGATGATAAAGAATACGCATTTATACCCGTGATATTAGACGATTGTGAAATTCCAGAAAGTCTAGTTGTAACGTCCTGTCTTGATGTCTCTTCTGACATAAGTATATGGTGGACCAAGTTTCTAAATGCAATAGAATGCGAAGAGACGAGCTATCGCAGTGAGCTTGTTGTGGCAGACGACAATGATGATGAAAATGACCTTCTGCATTGCTTAAATCGCCTTTTACAGTCTCTTGGAAAGGCTAGTCTAAAATCACAGCAAACATTTTTGCAAATGTCAAGAATATCTGGTTTGTCGTATTTTGTTTCACAGATGGGGCAATCCAGCATGTTAAATCGTATAAGTGAGGCATGTGGCATAAGTACATTTAAAAACAATTTAATAATTGATTGGGCGATATTTCATGATTATCTTATCAACAACAATCACGTGGTCAAAGACATCGCTCATTATATCGATTATGTAGGGGTCAAATATTCAAAATTGTCTTTCATTTTCAAAACCAAGATGGAGTGCAAAGACTTGAAATGGAAGAGTAATTTTAAGTCTTTTGCTGAGCTTGTATTAGTGAGAAGAGACGAAAACACCAGTGCCATTAGACCCTTGCAAGATTTTAATGGTCATGATGACGGATTTATTCCGGAAGTGGCTCAGCTAACGGAAGTACTGTTGCAAATTTTCCCGCCATGCAAAAAGCAAAATTACTATAAAAAATACCATTTGTATGAAAGTAGATTAAAGTCATTTGAAACATGTCTTGCTAAAAATAGAATTAACCCTGAAGAATTTGCAGCAGCAGGTTTCTTTTTCTCTGGGTATACTGATCTTGTCGCCTGTTTTGCATGTGGTATGCGATTATTTGGATGGAAGAAAGATGACGACCCATGGGTAAATCACGCTTATTACAGACCGTTCTGTATACACGTGACTGAAAATAAAAACGAGGAGTTTGTTAAGTATGCACGGCAATCTCTTCATGCAAAGCTCAGAACACAAAGAGAATGTGAGGAATTTCGTACATTTGAGTCACGTATCCAGAGTTTCGTTGCCTTTACTTTCAGCTTTGTTGATCCGTATGATCTCGCTGATGCGGGATTCTATTACTGTGTGTTGTGGAAGCAGAGCGATAACGTTAGATGTTTTTCTTGTGGATTACAACTTCATGACTGGCAATCACGTGATCATCCGTGGGTGGAGCATGCTAAACATTCGCCTTCTTGCAATTTTGTTTTGTCACAGAAAGGCATAGCTTTCGTTAATATGATTCAATCAAAATTCAAAAATTTGGTAGATCAAAATCTGTACGAACTTATTTTTACATTTGGAAATGCAATGAGAGTAGATGACATGTTAGAAATTTCGAAACAAGAATCGTCCACGAACAACGATATTTTTGAGTTTTTGAATGACATGCGTAAACCTGACGTGGCAGTATTAGGGACAAAGAATGCAATTGAGACACACCAGGAAAGTGTACACACAACCGGAACTGTAAATAAGTGCAGATATTCAGTTACAAGTTCGTGGAGTCGTTGTTTTTCTAATACTGCACTAATTATTCTAATTAGCGTTGTTGTTGTGTTGATTTCTGTGGTACTTATGAATTTAGAACTTTTCAAAGTTAAATCATGACGATGTTTGCATAAATGTCTCTTATTTATAATTCAAACGGCCATAATTTTACCAAACTTTCTAGTAACATAGTATATGTGTGTGTCTTTACAATACAAGTGATTTAAACCTTATCATTGAAGGAAAGTAATTTTGATGTCATGTTTACTATGAATATAAATATTTTAAGTAAAATAAAAGATGACTAACATTTTGGATAATATATTATACGGCCTTCATCACTCATCAATCATTCATCACCCAGAAATTTACATTTTAAGATATAAAGTAAATCTTTTGAAACGCCATATTTGTGTCATATGTGTACTTTAATAATCATTTACCTACTTTTGGATTGAGTCAAAGGCATTTAAAAGTCAATAAATCGGTTTTCATAAGGAGTTATGTTTTCCTCCTTAGCAATTTATTACATAATCGAGATATAACATTTGTGTTTTTGGTTGAAAAGTGATTAATTCACCAGAACTAAAACAATAATTTAAATCATAAACTTATTATCTCAAATTTACTTTGGTCATGTTCATTTTTGTTCAAAAGTCTTAAAAGAACACAAATAGTTTCATCTTACATTACAAATAAACTTAATAACAACATGTATACAAAACATTGACATACTTACTACATAAATTATCTCCCTTTCAATAAATTTTCAAATCTTTTGACACAAATAAATTGCTGTGCGTTAAATATTATAATGCATTGAACCTTTTTAAATAGAAAATATCAGCGTATTTATGGCACACAATACTCAAATACAAAACCAGTCGATCTTCTCAATTCTCAAGTTCATTATGAAGAAGGGTTTTCTAACATATGGTAAACAATATTCCACAACAATCAAACTCCATCATGTTTGTAAAGTTTTTTTTCTAACATATGGCACACAATATTTCATAACAAAATCAGTCGATCGTCTTACTTAAGTTTCATTTTGAAGGTAAGTTTTTCTAACATATGGTAAACAATATTTCACAACAATCAAAATCCTTCATGTTTGTCAAGTTTTTTCCTCAAATATGGCACACAATATTTCATGACGAAAATACATCATGTTTGGTAATTTTTTCTAACATATGGCACACAATATTCCATAAAAAGGCAGTGGAATTTCTAACTCAAATTTCATTCATCATGTTAAGGGAATATATCCAACTATATGAGATGGCAACTTCTGCTACTTAACATTCACAATGGCGATTGTTATAAGTCTAAAATATGGCACACACATATTCAATCACAGGATAAACACTACCTTATAGATGATATCTCCATTAACTCAAATATCATTATATAGATGAGAAGAGTTTGTTCTGAAATCTGGCACAGTGACGCTACGGAGGTAATTAGAAGAAATTCAAATGTCGACTCATTCTATGTATATGAAAATTTTTCCCGAGAAAGATTCTACGAGTAAAGATCGGGTTTTCCAGTTCCTAAGATAACTTGAGGTATTCTTTTCAAGTTTCACCGTGAATGTTTCGGGTATTCTCAATAAATTGAAGTCTTCTAAATCAATTTCGATTAAAAATGCGCTGAGTCTTCGTAATGGATCAAGTTTCGTGTTGAAGGCGACAGTTTTTCTAAATGGACTGATGTATTCTAAATCAAATTTCATCGTGAAGTCGGTGGTCTTTTTAATGTATGAGGTCTTCTAAATCCAGTTTCGTCATGAAGGTGGTGGATCCTCTAAATAAGTTTCTGTATTTAGATATTGGTATTTGTTATTTTTACCGTATCTATTCCGTGACAGAACAACACAGAGAAGTCCAGCGGCAAAAAAGTTAAGTATCCCTACCAGAAAACCTCCGATCAATGAGTAAGGTATAGAAACCTGTGATATAGTCCATAACTTTATATTACAATAGTACTGTAATGTATACATTGTATATATAAATCTACCGACAGCTGTCCAATATATTAAACCTGAAAAATAGGTAAAAGTTTTAAAAGTAATATTTCAAAAATAAAATGAGCAATTAAGAATTTTGAGAACACTCTTTCAAAATCGATAAAAGACAGAAGAAAACTGAAGATTAATAACATTGCTGTTGACAATCAAGAGAAGTTGTATTCGGGTATAGACCACGAACAGTGTGTGAGTAAAGACATTCAGCAGGCTGTAGGTTTCAATCCTATTGAGGTCACCATTGCCACAGAATTAGGAGTAATAATTGGCAATTCCACTACGTCAAATTCAGTTATAACGCCTGCAGAAAATTCTCATTCTTGTTAGAATTATCGTCTTTTTCTGTATAACTGTGAGATTAACTTAAAAAGAATGAATTTAACTACATTAATGCTGAAATTAACATAAACATATGATAATACCGATACAGCTACATTTGCATAGATATTTGCTTGATCTAATCTTAATCCCACCTTTGTTAAATGAAAATATAAGCTGTAGATTTTAACTTTTTATTTCTTTTTGTAAGAAAACCCCGTTATATATATGACATAATTTTTTAACCACTGGCCGTTTTCAACAACTTTGCTATAAAAACAATTAAACGAGAAAACAAACCAAGATGAACACAAATTGCTCCTACTGCTACTTTAGTTTAGTGGAGCAAAAAAGAATTACGTGGGTTATCTTAGGTAGCGGTTACCGGTCAATATCCACAGCTTGCATATATTTGCTTCAAATCCCATTCAGATACTAGGGTTACAAAATCTGTCCATTCGCTTATAGAAAGTAGGTGGGTTATCAAACAGTTAACCTTTCTTGAAATAAGCACTTTCATATAAATGAAATCATCTTGGCTGGGGGAGTAAAACAGTAATATAACTACACGTAATACATCAAGACATATATTAACCTACCGGATATCAATAGAGATCCACACGCTGATGCCCCTAAATAATAGCTTTTGGAATTGCCTGCTTTGTAGATGATGCCTGCCACAACGCCGAAAACAGAAAATGCCAAACCAATGAATGCATATATACGAATTCTAAGAAATGCAGCTTTCGCTTCATCTAAAATAATAAAGTTTATCTTTTATTACAACATAACAACATAACCAATTGGATATGCTCTAAATGCGTTGTTTTGTCTATATAGATATTGATATTGTAGATCTGGTAGTGCTGGTAGTGTTTTGATAAAATCAAACATCGAATTAACAACAACGATTCGTCATAAGCTAAACAAGATTCGGAAAAACCCAAAGCGGACCAGAATCACCAAAAAAACCTATCAAATAGCATACGCAATTAATAAAGACTGCTGACAGCCAAATGCGTCATGTATCACATGTTATTGAATCATCAAAGACGTACGTATGGCCCTTGTATGTATATGAGAACCACTAGCAGTGTTTTCAATCTTTGACGGGTGTAGGTGAGAAGTCCTTGTCGGGTTAATGTCAAATCTGCTACCCTAGCCTAGAGGGGTGTGTGAAATTGACCATGTCCTTGTTGAATGTATGCGAGATGCATTGGGAAGGATTTCTGTCTGTGCACGCACACGCGTGTGTGTGTGAAGCAATGTCAAAGTATTCTGACGTTGTTTTTTGTATTCGAGAGGCACTGTCATACTTTCAGTGTGTGTGTGAGGGTGTGTGTGTGTGTGTGTGTGTGTGTGTGTGTGTGAAGCAATGTCAAAGTATTCTGACGTTGTTTTTTGTATTCGAGAGGCACTGTCATACTTTCAGTGTGTGTGTGTGTGTGTGTGTGTGTGTGTGTGTGTGTGTGTGTGTGTGAAGCAATGTCACAGTATTCTGACGTTGTCTTGTGTATTCGAGAATCATTGTCATACTTTCAGTACTTGACAGTAAATGTAAGAAGCATTATTAATCAGAATTTAACCAAACCAAAAACAAACATACTTATCCATGTCACAATGTCAAAGCAAAGCAAAAATCTTTGAAACCGACATGCCAGGTTACATACGGGATCTTCTACTAGAGAATAGACCGTGTGTCGTGTCCTACGGTAGGACAAGCACCTCTTGTTTAGCCAGCTACACCCGCCATGTGTGTGATTAAAATTGAGTGAAAGGTACATGGAACTATGAGACGTCAAAATATATCCAGGGTAGTTTTGGACACAGAGACATCATACTTATCAACAATATTCTGATGATGGCCACAAAACTTTTTTCAGGGTCTTGATAAACCTAGGCTTGCATTTCCCCTGTGTATACAATTTATTTGTAAGCAGCTTGCTTAGTATAACAAAAGAACTAGTGTGCTTACTGTCTTTCGTGAAGTTTTGTTTCACATCCTAAACACATAAGGCTTATAAACATAAAAACACCTTGGGGATTTTTAACACATAACTATCAAATTTTAAAGTTAAGTCATGATTTGACTCATATAAGGAAAAATATCAAATTTAACACTGTACTGTTTAAAATAGGGGTTTACGATATTTAGGTTTTAATTTACATTTTTATTTCTTAAGAATTGAGTTGGTTCAGTCATTTAAATATACAATGTGAAGTGTTCCATTGAGTTAAAATGAATGACAAGAAAAGGCAGACGACCTTACTGAAGTAGACAAACATGAACACATAAATGACCCGAGAGCTCATATACCCGAATAAAACCTACTAAATGACGATTTCCCCTCTGTGGTTATTATTTACTTAATATTAAAGTAGTAAAACATTGTTTACACATGAAGTAACTCGTTTTAAATGGGGTTTTACGTTTTCTATCCGCTTTTAAAAAAAACCCAGTGCCTGATGTTAATATATTATATATACTGCTATATAAAAGCTTTTTATAATTAAAATGTAAATGATTTTGATTAATGACATTTTAAACCATTATTTTGGTAAGTGTCTCTAACTGCAATATAATATTTCGTCAAATAGATTTTAAAATGAAACATAGAATCACCTTGTCTGTGTCATAGAATAGTAATTTAAAAAATAACTCTGTTTTAAAAAGATAAGTTACCTATTTGTCTGTATACTTACTATCTATGTTAATTGTGTGGTACTCAGACAGGTATGTCGTCAAGGTTATATTCAGATCCCTGGTAAAGTTACAAGGATTTTGCTGCATCACCGTCATGTTTGTCATCACTAATTACCTGTCCAGAATTTCAAATCAAAGTCTTATAAACACACAAATCTCACATCGATTATCGCCGTTTTGTCCTCATTTTCATATCTTTAATGTCCTGGTATTAATCACCTGGATAAAAACATCTTTGCTAATTCTTTTGATTGAAATAAAGGTAGGCTATTTCACATTTTTGAGTCTACCACATGGGACCGTGTATATCATACTCTGTCGTCTTGTCAGCCATGTTTAAAAACACATAGTAGACATCAAAACCGTAGTTTAAAAAAATCAATCACCTGTATCAGGTATGATATTAATTTTTAATTTACATGTATTGATTAAGTGTGGTAGTTATTATAAGGTTGTCCCACATCAACCTGAACTTCTGTTTAATGTGAAGTTGTAATAAAATTGTTTATTTGGTTTATTTGCGCGATATTGATTAATATACACATGTGTCGGTACAATATACCCGTATATGACTATTTACCTGAAGAATATATACATGTATTTTGCTGTTGTTCGACTTTGTTTACCCATTTATCTTTTATATTAAACATGGTAGCCATGGAAACTGTATTGGACGATGTATAATCACCTAGCCACTAATTGCATTATTTTGGCTGAAAACTTATTGTTTATTGATAACGTATTGATTTATTGAATAATTACCTGGATATAGCATCTTTATCTTGCCAAAGCATGGAATCGAGGTTTCTAAAAGAGATAAACGAACGAACTCTTATGTTAGTAGCGCCCAATGAGGATAAACAAATGCTTTTCGTGACAACAGGGAAAAAGCATGCAACGACAATAAGCTTAAATGTATCTAATAAGTTAACGTAGTGTAATGCATGAAGATTTAATTTGTCAGTGAGACATTTTTTAAAACCAATGTGGCTTTCATTTATTTCTTAATTTTTCTAAATGTATTATTCGTATTACTTATGCTATTCTTATTATATACAATATGTATTATTGTTCTTTTTCTTAGTTACCAACTCTTTCTTTCTTTAATTTTTTATCTGTATTTATATAGATCTATTTACATTTGTATTGGGTTTTTTTTAAATTTCCTAGTCATAATCTGTCTTGCTTTTTTAACCTGTCACATTGTTCATCATTGGCATTTTATTCTAGTACCAAATCAGAGGTGGTACGCCTTTGCACAATAACTAACGCCATGCATGCAATCCACATTATATTTCAAAAACGTTAAATAATAAGTATCTGAACAAATAATCAACCTATATTTTGATCTTAACTATAAATAAAGGAGTAACTATATATTGTTCACAAACTATGAAATTACATTGGGTATAAATTTGTCCTTATGTCCGCAAACATAGACAGGGACACAAAACAACTAAAACCTGTAGTTGTCAATAGCCAACATAGACAAAAACACGAAACAACATAAAAAACCATGTACTTGACAATAGTAAATATAACCAACAACATCTACTGACAATAGCCAAAGTAATCAACAACACGAAACAACAAAAACATCTACTGACAATAGCCAAAGTAATCAACAACACGAAACAAATAAAACATCTACTGACAATAGCCAAAGTAATCAACAACACGAACCAACAAAAACATCTACTGACAATAGCCAAAGTAATCAACAACACGAAACAACAAAAACATCTACTGACAATAGCCAAAGCAATCAACAACACGAAACAACAAAAACATCTACTGACAATAGCCAAAGTAATCAACAACACGAAACAACAAAAACATCTACTGACAATAGCCAAAGTAATCAACAACATGAAACAACAAAAACATCTACTGACAATAGCCAAAGTAATCAACAACATGAAACAACAAAGACATCTACTGACAATAGCCAACGTAGCCAAGGACACGTAACCACATAAAAAACATGTACTTGACAATAGTAAATATAACCAACAACACGAAACAACAAAAACATCTACTGACAATAGCCAAAGTAATCAACAACATGAAACAACAAAAACATCTACTGACAATAGCCAAAGTAACCAACAACACGAAACAACAAAAACATCTACTGACAATAGCCAAAGTAATCAACAACACGAAACAAAAAAACATCTACTGACAATAGCCAAAGTAATCAACAACACGAAACAACAAAAACATCTACTGACAATAGCCAAAGTAATCAACAACATGAAACAACAAAAACATCTACTGACAATAGCCAAAGTAATCAACAACATGAAACAACAAAAACATCTACTGACAATAGCCAAAGTAATCAACAACATGAAACAACAAAAACATCTACTGACAATAGCCAAAGTAATCAACAACATGAAACAACAAAAACATCTACTGACAATAGCCAAAGTAATCAACAACACGAAACAACAAAAACATCTACTGACAATAGCCAAAGTAATCAACAACACGAAACAACAAAAACATCTACTGACAATAGCCAAAGTAATCAACAACATGAAACAACAAAAACATCTACTGACAATAGCCAAAGTAATCAACAACATGAAACAACAAAAACATCTACTGACAATAGCCAAAGTAATCAACAACATGAAACAACAAAAACATCTACTGACAATAGCCAAAGTAATCAACAACATGAAACAACAAAAACATCTACTGACAATAGCCAAAGTAATCAACAACACGAAACAACAAAAACATCTACTGACAATAGCCAAAGTAATCAACAACATGAAACAACAAAAACATCTACTGACAATAGCCAAAGTAATCAACAACATGAAACAACAAAAACATCTACTGACAATAGCCAAAGTAATCAACAACATGAAACAACAAAAACATCTACTGACAATAGCCAAAGTAATCAACAACATGAAACAACAAAAACATCTACTGACAATAGCCAAAGTAATCAACAACATGAAACAACAAAAACATCTACTGACAATAGCCAAAGTAACCAACAACACGAAACAACAAAAACATCTACTGACAATAGCCAAAGTAATCAACAACAAAATAACAAAAACATCTACTGACAATAGCCAAAGTAACCAACAACACGAAACAACAAAAACATGTACTGACAATAGCCAAAGTAATCAACAACATGAAACAACAAAAACATCTACTGACAATAGCCAAAGTAATCAACAACATGAAACAACAAAAACATCTACTGACAATAGCCAACGTAGCCAAGGACACGTAACAACATAAAAAACCATGTACTTGACAATAGTAAATATAACCAACAACACGAAACAACAAAAACATCTACTGACAATAGCCAAAGTAATCAACAACATGAAACAACAAAAACATCTACTGACAATAGCCAAAGTAACCAACAACACGAAACAACAAAAACATCTACTGACAATAGCCAAAGTAACCAACAACACAAAACAACAAAAACATCTACTAACAATAGCCAAAGTAACCAACAACACGAAACAACAAAAACATCTACTGACAATAGCAAAAGTAATCAACAACACAAAATAACAAAAACATCTACTTACAACAAAAAATGTATTTGGCAATAGCTAACGTATTAAAGAATGCGAAACAAAAACTGTGTTTGCCAATAGCTAACGTATCAAAGAATGCGAAACAAAAAATGTGTTTGGCAATAGCTTACGTATTCAAGAACGCGAAACAACAAAAACATGTGTTTGGCAATAGCCAACGTATTTAAAAACACGAAACAACAAAAACGTGTGTTTGACAATAGCCAACGTATCCAAGAACGCAAAACAAACAATGTGTCTAGTAATAGCCAACGTATCGAAGAACGCAAAACAAAAAAAATGTATTTGGCAATAGCCAACGTATTTAAAAACACGAAACAACAAAAACGTGTGTTTGACAATAGCCAACGTATCGAAGAACGCGAAACAACAAATTCGTGTGTTTGGCAATAGCCAACGTATTTAAAAACACGAAACAACAAAAACGTGTGTTTGACAATAGCCAACGTATCCAAAAACGCAAAACAAAAAATGTGTTTGGTAATAGCTAACGTATCCAAGAACGCGAAACAACAAATGTGTTTGGCAATAGCAAACGTATCCAAGAACGCAAAACAAAAAATGTGTTTGGCAATAGCAAACGTATCCAAGAACAGTAAACAAAACTGTATTAGGCAATAGCCAGCGTATCCAAGAACACGAAACAAAAAATGTATTTGGCAATAGCCAACGTATCCAAGAACAGGAAACAAAAAATGTATTTGGCAATAGCCAACGTATCCAAGAACAGTAAACAAAACTGTATTAGGCAATAGCCAACGTATTTAAGAACACGAAACAAAAAAATGTATTTGGCAATAGCCAACGTATCCAAGAACAGGAAACAAAAAATGTATTTGGCAATAGCCAACGTATCCAAGAACACGAAACAAAAAAATGTATTTGGCAATAGCCAACGTATCCAAGAACAGGAAACAAAAAATGTATTTGGCAATAGCCAACGTATCCAAGAACACGAAACAAAAAAATGTATTTGGCAATAGCCAACGTATCCAAGAACAGGAAACAAAAAAATGTATTTGGCAATAGCCAACGTATCCAAGAACAGGAAACAAAAAATGTATTTGGCAATAGCCAACGTATCCAAGAACACGAAACAACAAAAACATGTGTTTGAAAAAGTCAATGTAAACAAGAACAAGAAAGCAAGCTGATGAAGCAAAGAAGCATCAAACAATTACTATTGGTCGAACTGTGGGTCAGCCAATGATTATAAAACTCCTGATTTTGACAAGTACTGAACGTTATAAAAAATTCATTGAAAATAAGAATGAAAAAAATAAAAATGGTTAGTTTAAAAAGTTTATAGGCAGGCGTTTGTTATATGACATTGTTTTCTAGATTAATTTATATTTGAATTTAACATTCGAATTCCATATTTTAACATTGTTAAGTGAACAGACCTATGAACACTTAATACGAGCTATTAACGTGCATTTACCTCTAGCCAAAACCTATCTTTTTACTTGCTGTTTTTTTAATTAAATTTCGAGTTATCTTCTTTAAACAAAGTTAAAACAATTTTTAAAAAAAGTGTGAGAAAGATTGCCAGATCGCTTGCCGATGGTAGTTGGTTTTGTTTTCCCCGGGCACTCCGGTTTACCTCACCTTTCCATAAGTGACCTCCTCGTAAGTGAAAGAATCTTGACGGTGGTGTAAAACGCCATTCCTCCACTCCATTTTCTCTTTTTACAAAACCCCAATGATGGATCTATAGATAACACCCGCGTCTATTTTTAAGTAATTTTGTTTGAACCTCGGGTGATGTATTAGTGGCTAGAATACTTGACAGTGTGTGTGTGTGTGTGTGTGTGTGTGTGTGTGTGTGTGTGTTGACAACGTCGATGTTGACAAATCTTTTTTTCAATGAAGTTTTATGCAATGATATATCATACAAAATAAAACTAAATGTTAGGAAATTCGATAGGGGTGCGATATCAATTTACCAGGGGTGTGATGTCATTCTTTATGGGTGTGATATCACTCGAGTGTCAAAATTTATTTATTATTAGTAAACATGATAATACAAAATGTAAAACTCTACAATTTGGATGGGCATTGGACATGTACATTTACACGTGCATGTACACGTGTGTGTTTGAACCTCGGGTGATATATTCGTGGCTAGAATACTTGACAGTGTGTGTGTGTGTGTGTGTGTGTGTTGACAATGTCGTTGATGACATCTCCTTTTTCAATGAAATCTTATGCAATGATATAATTATCAAACAAAATAAAACTAAATATTAAAAATAAGTAAGAATCAAAATACAGTAGTTTATTTAATGCCTTTATCTCTAAAACAAAACAAATCTTGCCAAAAATAGCAAAATTTTATAATAAAACATACTAAAGAAGGTGTATTTTTCTTGCGAGATAAATTTTATACATTCTATATTGATTACAAGTTTCAAAGACAACAATCAAACTATAGACGTATCCATGACATCTACCCTACCTCTGTAGGTTATATTATATAATACTTTGTCTAGATGATTATAAGTTTACAGACACACCACGAGTTTTATCTAATTTCATTAAATACTATATCATACTGTCTTATGTGTGCGTCACAAATTACATAACAAACTGAAATCGATACCGTACATCATGTGTCATTATTTTTCGTACATGCACATATATAATTATAATGTCTGTTTATAACTGCGTGATGTGGTTAGCAATTAAAGCCTGTATGTGTATCACCACAATGAATTGTTCACCTTTTGTGATTATCTGTGACAAGTAGTTATTACCTCAAAATAAGGCAAAAACGGACAAGAAAAGAACGGTGTTTCAAATTATGTACCAATTGAAATTACTTCATGCATTTAACGTGACCAATTACGTAATGCACGTAAACATGGTGACCACACAAGAATACTGCGAGGTGTGAATGCATGTCTTGCACTATGCTTATTCGTCATACTGGCACTTTTGTAGGCTATGCAATTATTTTACTAACAACAAAGCAACCAGTCCATTTACCCACTTATCGAGCCCTGTCTGCCACAATCATCCCTTCCTTTTTTCGATTCAACTACATTGAATGGAAACTACTAGGTTCCACCCTGGGACTAACCTGTTGGTAGGTCACTTCCCAGGCTCGGACAAACCCCCAAATATAGCAAAAAACGAGGGAAATGCAGCTGCTAAACGCGACTCGAACCTGGGACCTTCTCAATACTATCTGGACGCTCTTCCGATTGCGACAACCGGTCACCTATTGAGCCCGGTCCGCCACAACCATTTAACTTGCACCGATGTGAAACCTACCGGTCTTAAGCACTTTAAACAAGGACACTTGTTTTCATATCTCCAGTCATGAAGTGTCCTCTTTCAACAGAAATAGTGAGTCAGTATCCGAGTTGTAGAACACTAGTTACAATTGATACAAGGTCAGGTTTCCTGGCAAAGGTGTCATTTTATACAGAACTCTGGTTACATGGTTATAGTCGGAGCAATCAAAAACACGTCACATCACAACAAAGAGAACGAAATAAGTTGGCTACATATCGTTTACGTCATATCAGTAACAATTCGGCTTTTCGCGATATTTTGTTGATTGATCTATTTAATTATAATCTATATGCATTGTTCTTTTGGAATGGTGTCGACATTTTACGTGCCATAACTCTGGTCCACAATGTCACTGATCAACATCGCAAACTGTTCAGTTCATGATATTGGACATAACTAACCAGCAAAGAGATTATATAACAGAAACTGATATAGCTGATTATAAAACTCCTAACTTAGGATGGGCATTTGACACAGTTTTTTTTTTTTTTTTTTTTTTATCGAGTAGAGTCAGGGAGAAATAGAGTTTCACGCCCCAGTTAAGATCCTTTCACTTATTTTGAGGTCAGTTATGGGATGGTGGAAGAAACATTAGTGTCGCGAGAAAACCACCTACTTTCGGCAATCGAACTGATAAACTCTCACACGAGGATCTGGCCCGAGTGTGATTGGAACCTATGAGGTTAGAGGTGTTGTGATCCTAAAACCAAGCATTAGACCACTTGTCCGCCGATTCACCCTTTATAGTGACCGAGTACTACGAGACAAAACTCGAACCCATAAACAAAAAATGTTGTCACATGTATCAATAGGTACAAAAACAAACCAATTTATACAAAACGTTTTTATTTTAAGAAACAAAACAAATGGCCTCTCATATCTGTAAATTAAAATTCAAACGCATCGTGTTAGGTAGGAAATATATGAAAATTTTCTGAAACTTATAAAACAATTACAAATGGGGTAATGTATAAATTTTATTACAAACTGAAGTGTATGTTTAACTGTATTTGGTAGTATTGCAGACATTCTTTTCATACTAATACTTTGTCGGATTAAAAATCTTATTGTCTAATTGATTATTTTGAACTAGTTGCACTTACAGGGTTTAAAAACAAACGATTCGGTTTACAACACCAATGAAACAACATGAATAACTGCAAGTGGATAGAAAGAGTTTAGTTCACATATAAATAATAATATAATAATATCTTCGGCTAATGTACAAGGTAGCAAGACCATTTCAAAACAGTAAAGTGTCAACAAGGTGTTGGTTAAATAACAAACAAGTGTCTGAGATTCACAATATTAGTATATTTTATACACAACAAGGTGTTGGTTAAATAACAAACAAGTGTCTGAATAAGAGATTCACAATATTAGTATATTTTATACACTTCGCAGTGTGCATGCTAGTCTCTGTTCTGCTTATAATCTCTAGTGGTTATTTTTTATTACAAAATTACAAACAACAGTGTCATTAAATTGAAATTAACAGTGGTATTAAGGGACGTTATGAGTATGTTCAGATATTAAACACTGCTGTTGACACGTGTTCTGATTTTATAAAGCTTGTTTCTCTGGGAGAGGTCCAGACTCTTCCGGTGGATTAAGCAGGGTCAGCTTTGGTTCGTATCCTGGTGGAGCCAGGGTGTGGAATGGAAACGATCCCTTTACGTGGTGTGTCTTGATGACGTAGCAGTTATTTGGATCCGAGCGTTCGCGAGAAAGTGTGAAAATGTGGCTAACACCAACGAAGACTGTAAGAAAGGCTGCCAATGCTCCGAGGATCAAACACCATGGTAACGGCATTTTTAACATCTCCCAGTTGTTCATTTCAATAATGGCTCTGGCGTGAAAGATGGTGGTTGCAGTTTTACCGACAGCTACAGCATACAAGACACCTGTTAACAAATGATAAAGATAATTTAATATTTGGATTTTGTTTAAAAAAACATTAAAACGGAGCTTTTTTGCTTTGCTTGAATTTGAAGTGTTTAAATACCATGCAGATGTTCTCAAAACAACCAAAGACATTTTGGCTGTAATTGATTGGGTGCCCGAGCCTCCCAAAATGACCGAATCTTTCAGTCATAACTGAGACATCGATAACCAAAATTTCAAAACTTCCAAGTTAAATACATGTAAAATCATAAACAATACCATTGTAGATTTGTTAGTTGATTGGTTGGTTGGAATGGTGTTTTATGCTCAAGTAAGCTCTCGGATTCGTAAGTTCTCATTGGGAAACCCGAGCGTCAAGCGACAACCACGGCCATTCGATAAACGTACTGACAAAATCCGAAGGTCAATGTTTAATTTAAACTATCGATCGTTGAGGCTCGCTAGCTTTGTAAGAAAAAAAATACATAGCAGATTTGTTGTTTTCTTTCGCAAATGTTTGCTTCAGCAAGGTAAAGGTCAAAACTCACTCATATTACAGAAGACAATATTACACAACACGAGGAACATTTAAACACACAATACATATAGATATATTGTATGATATAATATGCAAAATATTATTCAGTTATAATTTAACCATTTAAATAAATTGGAAGTCCGCCAGCTCCATTTGTTCAAAATACATTTTGCATAAAAGGCATAAGTAATAAAACATAATATATGGTGTAAACATTATTATGCGCCGTTTATAAGTATAATAAAATATATATTTATCGGAACCATAAATTAATTTTTATATTAAATTTTCAAGTGTTTTGGTAAACCTAAAACAGTTCCTTATTTTGGGTTTTAACCTAAGTTTCTTTACACGGAAAAAATTGTGGCGTGATTGGCCTCTTTCATTTTTTACCTGTCAAATTTTAGTTCACAAATAACCCTATAACGTTTCTTTAGTTTTTGTTAGAACACTTTTCAAATTCATTTGTAAAATTTCCAGCATATCTATAACATATTGTATATATTTAGATTTTGAAGCATGCAAACAGAGACTCTTTCTTATTTTAAATGTTCGTAAATCAAAATAAATCATATATGCAGTACATTATGTTTCACGCAGATTTAGCCCGTTTTGACATTTTCTCATTTTCTCCAAGTTTTACAACATTTCTAAAAACAGACGGGACAGTTACAAATAGTTATAAAGTGATATACTTACTTGTCACGGGGGTTGGGGTGGGTTGGAGTGGGGCGTTTAGCACAACTGCAATTCAATATTTTCTTATTTGAGTCCAATTAAAAATAATGATAATAATGGATATGTCACTTAAGATAGAAAACATATTTTGTAATAATTTTGAATAAAAAGAAATTATTGGTTTTAATTGAAATTGGCAAGATAATTTTTTGCTGCGATGACTGAAAAAAAATTTAAAGTTTAGAAATCAAATTTCATACTTTGTTCAAAAATGTAAAGTTATGTTTTTATGATTAGTAACGTATCTCTATAAATATATTTACCAGACAGAAGCAGAGACAGACATGCGGTGAGTCCGTGGCATCTTTTTTCCGCGAAGCTTTTCTTGTAAAGACCGGTGAATACCACCCCGATCAGAGACATCAGGAGTCCCAGGACAGTTTCTATACGATATTCAAACAATCCCATTTTTCCAAACACTGAAAGAATACAACAAGTAAAATATTGATAAATAATATTAATTTATTATAACATACAAATACAATTTTAATTTAAAACTAAAATTTCATGCAACACATTGTAGAGACTTGTAACATTTCTGACATTTACATAAATGTTCATCTCACAATTTTTGAGATACACTGGTGGTTGCCAGACCATTTTGACTTGGCTTAATAATATACAAATCTTAGAGAAAACCAGTTATCCTTGTTAATGCACAACAATAGCTGATTAGACTGAGGGGAGACTTCACTAAAATTTTATTTCGACTAAAAGGCTTAAAAATAACAGAATCGGGCAATTTTGGACATTTATGTGAATTTTTTTTTTCAAAATTTTCACATACAATTTAATAGGTGGGGTACAAAAGGAAGTATTTCACTTATATCGAGTCGGTCAGTTCAGGGGTGATGGAGGAAACGCCTACCCTCTATCCAGAGTAGGATTCGAACCTAGGCCGTGAAAGGCGTTGTGATACGTAGTACAGGCTTTAGACCACTTGGCCATCGAGATCACAACCATTTTTGTTTTTACTTACATTTTGTTATTATGTTATAACCAGCTTTTCATTTCAAACTAAAGTTCATTTGGAAATAGCAAATTACTTTAATACAACGGGATTTTACCACCAAATATACTAAAACTTAACCAATAAAATTAAGATATATGTATAAACTTACTGCCTACATTTTTGTATACAAGTCTAGCTGGTGCCATCTCTTTGGGTAGTTCATGGGCATTTTTCTCTGCCTTCTCATACGTACTAACTGCACAGTGGTGCTGTTTCTTATGATTCTTGTCGTGTTCTTCCTCATGCTTTTCTTCACTGCTGCCCTTATCATCTTGTACCATGTTTTTCTCATCTTTGTCATCTAGAACCATATCCTTTGGATAATCTTCATGTTTATCACTATGACACCTGTGGATACAGGTAACGAAGTACCACAGTCCCAGTCTGATGTTCATCTCATACTCCTTCTTTCGTGGCATGTACATTTTCTTCATGATATCGGCTCTCTTTGCCATGGCAACCGGTGGTCTAGGGGTGTCACCTTCAGGAAGAGGGTCATCATCACTGAATCTGGATGGATATGGTTCTTCAATGTATTCATCCAGTGGGAAACGGAATACTGCCCATCCTGGACTACTAAATATCACTATTTTCAATATCAACGCGATAATCGCGATTATCAAATGGATCCGGAGTTTCGTGGTCACCAACATAATGATAGAATGGCGACTTAAAAATTCAGCTCTTCTGTGTCCGATGTATCTACTGATAACAAATATGGCGCTGCTGACGGAGGCTAACTCAGGTGTTTATGAACAGATCAGCCAATCAAAGCACACACACATTACCTGAGTGTCTATTCATAGCTATTGTTATTGTATTGATTATCCATACAGGTAAGAAAATGGAACACGGCTGTTCCGCTAGGTTTTAAACAAGTACCCGTATAATGGTAATATCATGTGACTTAAATTGTCACGAATTCTTTAAAAATATTCTATATTAAGTTATACTTTTGTGCAATAATTGTATAACAAGGTGAATCAGTTGTTGGTTAAACGCCAGGTAGAATCACGAGAAGATATCGTGGTTAATAGACTGGTAGAGAGATTTATTGGTCATTCATTTTTCAGACAATTAAAACAGTATTCATTTATCTTTTTTTAAATCATTTAATATCTTTATTTACACTGTTATATTTATACAACGAAACAAGCTGCTTACAAATAAATTGTTGACGCGAGGATATTGAGGGCCTAGGCTTATCGAGGCCCTCAAAAATTTCGATTGCCGTCAGTCATCATATAATACTGTTTAATAAGTATGACCTGCCCTGGATATATTTGACGGCCCAGAGTTTCATGTTCTATTCAATCCAGATTTTGATTACACAATGTTTAGCTATCTAAACTTCCGGAATAACCGACCTCACTTCCTTGGTGGGAGTTCACGTGTTTAAAATAAATTGCTTTTGGATTTTGGTTTGGGCATGAATTGATGTGTGTTTTTGATGATTTTGAATGCGTATTTGGATAAAATTTAAAAAATCAACACATAACATACCTAAGTGATGTAACGTGAATGCAAAATATGCGATAGGTCAGTATAATATCCTTCTATAAAGAAAATAAATGAAAATGTTGTGCAAAGTTGAAAGTATGAAATATATATATTATGGGACACCCTGTATATAACCCAATTATCCATGCATCTTCTGCTTTGCACACTTCCTTTTTGGGGAGAGAAGAGTGTTCATTCTGATTTCAATTCCTTGTTACTTTTAGGTCATGAAAAGTTCATAGTTGTTCAAATAAATACAAACTTTTGAACTTAACATGATGTTAAAACAGTATTCAGTGAAATATAAAACATCCGCGCCGGCGCAACTTATAATATAAATAGCCGTTTTAATAAAACACATATAATAAATCATATACACGAGGGTCTACTGTAGATAGTCACTGAGTCGCTCTGAGTAGACCCGATGGTCTACTGTAGATAGTCACTGAGTCCCTCTGAGTAGACCCGAGGGTCTACTGTAGATAGTCACTGAGTCGCTCTGAGTAGACCCGAGGGTCTACTGTAGATAGTCACTGAGTCGCTCTGAGTAGACCCGAGGGTCTACTGTAGATAGTCACTGAGTCGCTCTGAGTAGACCCGAGGGTCTACTGTAGATAGTCACTGAGTCGCTCTGAGTAGACCCGAGGGTCTACTGTAGATAGTCACTGAGTCGCTCTGAGTAGACCCGAGGGTCTACTGTAGATAGTCACTGAGTCGCTCTGAGTAGACCTGAGGGTCTACTGTAGATAGTCACTGAGTCGCTCTGAGTAGACCCGAGGGTCTACTGTAGATAGTCACTGAGTCGCTCTGAGTAGACCCGAGGGTCTACTGTAGATAGTCACTGAGTCGCTCTGAGTAGACCCGAGGGTCTACTGTAGATAGTCACTGAGTCGCTCTGAGTAGACCCGAGGATCTACTGTAGATAGTCACTGAGTCGCTCTGAGTAGACCCGAGGGTCTACTGTAGATAGTCACTGAGTCGCTCTGAGTAGACCTGAGGGTCTACTGTAGATAGTCACTGAGTCGCTCTTTAAAAAATAATTAAATCACAACAGGAAAATTACATATTTTAATATTCAAAGAATTTTAGGAACATGTTTAAGCTGAATAAATTGTACAATCAACAACAAAATCAATGCACCAATAAGCAGCATACAATAAGTATAAAATGAGAGCAATGGTTACAAACTCCAGACAGTAGACAAGCACTGGACATAATGGCAAAATAGTGTACAGTGGTGTGGTTCATGTCATAACACACTTAATTCACAGGCAATGACAAAAATACAAGTATTTAAGAAAATTGTGTGACAGCTACTTGTGTAGTAATTGAAATCATAGCAGGTACTGAGAATTTTCAACTTTATATATGACACGCTAATTGATGCAAAATCACATATTATAATATTTAATAACATTTGAATGTTTAGGCGTATTTTCATAATTCTTAGTAATACCTGGTAACAGGAATTAACGCCACATGCGCTGATGCTTGCAGCTAGAAAAACATGTATAATTGGCAATATAGCAAAGGAATTGAGACCACATGGCGACATACAATACATAGAGATAGTGACACCACTAATAAAAGTCCGACTTTGAACGGACAGCGGATTTAGTCACTGTAATCAGTGATTTGAAACAAATACTTTTTGTCCAACTTATTTTACAAACCACACATATTTAATAACAAGTCCTATTTTAAGTAACCTAACGACCTGTCATTCAATAGCAATTTGAAACACTGGAATATGTATTGCGTTCATGTCATTATGTATGTGGACTACATTTCTTGATTTTGTTACAATGATTATTAAATGCCGATAATAACGGGACAAAAACTAAGACATAAATAATAGCATTGTCACAAAGTTATTATTTAAAGACAATAAAAGGATATATTTTTAATTAGTATGGCCAGACCTCACCGTAAACACTATACTATCTAACCCGGTATCATATAATACAACTGTAGAGGTACTTTGACAAAAATATTCATTGTCTTTGGTCAGCCACTTGGAGAAACAACCCAACCAGACCTCTCTCACACACGTTAACAAGAGTACATGTGATCAAGATGATTGATCAAATTTGATTAAACATCTAACTGTTAAATATACATAAAGAGTATAGTTTTAGTCATAATTGGACAACATGGAGTTACGGACACAACTACGAGTGTTGGATATTATTTCATGGTGCGCGTTTGTTTTGACAGTGATTGTGTTTTGCAGTCCTCAGTGGATTATATTGACGACTTCAGTGGATGATATTAGAAAGCCTCCAGAACATGCAGATACCAATCCATTACACGTTACTGCATTTGTTCAGGATATCCCAAACGCAGACCATCATCATGATAACACCGAAAACACAAATACAGGATACAAGTCATTGCATGGACGCAATAACCCAACTGCAAACAACGGAAATGCCAAAATTACAGACGACATGGTGACAAATAGTCGGGAGCATTTGACAAGACAAAATAGCATGACAGCAGATCTCAACCATATCAAAACAACCGACGATAAAATGTCAAATAAGATGCCACCTAAATCAGAAGATCATCGAAAAACAGATGTTGATCAAAAGAAAAATGCAGACGACAGAATGGGCAAACAAGAACATCATGCAGAAAATCTTTTATTGAAAGATAAAAAACACGACCAAACAAAACACGCAGACGACAGTATGGACAACAAAGAACCTTTTACCCTTGATAAGCACACAAGGTCTACTGTTACAATCCAGGCTGGTTTATGGTTCTTTTTAACCTGTGTACGTAATGAAACGGACGATTTTCTCGGAAAGTGCTATTTTAATAGATATGACAATATCCAAAATAATATTCAAGATCTACCGGCTGGTATGACATGGCTTAGACGATTTTATGAAAAAATTAAAGGTGAGTTCCATGTTTTATAATTAAAGCAAGGACGTTTGAATTTAGAACTTTATTCCAAGATTTATTCCAAGTTTGCCTCTTCGTGAAACTACTTCTTAATATATAATCAACACAGTGATAAGTAACATTTACTTTGTATTTTTTGATAGTTCTCTGTTATACATCCTTTAAATGTTAGTATCTTTATCGCGATTATGCATTACCAATACATTGTTACATTAGCTGTTGTTATCATTTAGATCTATCAATTTTATATCCTCTGGGTCAGATATGAAATATGAATGATTTCACGAAACATGTGTAAATTTCCTTGATGTTCTGTTTTCTATCAATTTTATATCCTCTGGGTCAGATATGAAATATGAATGATTTCACGAAACATGTGTAAATTTCCTTGATGTTCTGTTTTCTATCAATTTTATATCCTCTGGGTCAGATATGAAATATGAATGATTTCACGAAACATGTGTAAATTTCCTTGATGTTCTGTTTTCTATCAATTTTATATCCTCTGGGTCAGATATGAAATATGAATGATTTCACGAAACATGTGTAAATTTCCTTGATGTTCTGTTTTCTATCAATTTTATATCCTCTGGGTCAGATATGAAATATGAATGATTTCACGAAACATGTGTAAATTTCCTTGATGTTCTGTTTTCTATCAATTTTATATCCTCTGGGTCAGATATGAAATATGAATGATTTCACGAAACATGTGTAAATTTCCTTGATGTTCTGTTTTCTATCAATTTTATATCCTCTGGGTCAGATATGAAATATGAATGATTTCACGAAACATGTGTAAATTTCCTTGATGTTCTGTTTTCTATCAATTTTATATCCTCTGGGTCAGATATGAAATATGAATGATTTCACGAAACATGTGTAAATTTCCTTGATGTTCTGTTTTCTATCAATTTTATATCTTCTGGGTCAGATATGAAATATGAATGATTTCACGAAACATGTGTAAATTTCCTTGATGTTCTGTTTTCTATCAATTTTATATCCTCTGGGTCAGATATGAAATATGAATGATTTCACGAAACATGTGTAAATTTCCTTGATGTTCTGTTTTAGTTAACTCGTCTTAAGTATTTTGGTTTACGTAAACACGCCAATAGTGTTTCAGTAACCTCGCCTATATTGCTTTGGTTTCAGTAATTTCGCTTATAGTGTGTTCCAAGTAACAGCGTCTAAAGTATTTTGGTTTCGGTACCTCGTTTATATATTACATATTTAGTGTTTTGTTTGTTTCAGTAACCTCGTCTATAGGACTACTTGAGTTCAGGTGCGAAGCATGTATTGGTCTTGTATTCTCTTTTGTCGGATGTCTAGCTATTGTATCATACAAGAAAAGTCTTGCAGAAAATAGAGGATGTGGCATTGTTGCATGCTTGTCTTTCTTTTTGTCCGGTAAGTCTCTCTCTCTCTCTCTCTCTCTCTCTCTCTCTCTCTCTCTCTCTCTCTCTCTCAATGGCTACACTGTGATACTTATAACTATGCCCCCCCTCCACAAAAACTAAGTTGGGACAAATAGTGTTCACTCCAGTTCTTCTGCCAAGATTCTGTCCACCACTTTTCTCAAGAACTATTTAACACAGGCGCTTGGGGTCAGGTATTTTTTCAATTTATTATTTTATCGACCAAGCAATGATATTTTTTGCTATTTTATCATATCTGGCAACGTTCTGAACTAAATGCACCAGAAATAAACTGATTTTATTGCACTTCAAAATTTTCTTGATTTTCTCTATATAAAAAGGTTCTTTTTTTATATAGAGAAAATCAAGAAAAATTTAAAATGCAATAAAATCAGTCGATAAAATAATAAATTGAAAAAAACTAACCGACCCCAAGCGCCTGTGCTATTTAACAGACATTTTTCAATCGATCTTTGGGTGGAATGGAGTAGATGTGTCATTTGCCATTCGTATTTTGATCAAGCACGTGGTTGGGGATATCCCAGCTTGGGTTCGTTTAGGGGATACTTTTGAACTTGCAACACGTTGAAGTTATAAACTGTTTTGTTGTGTGTGGACATAGTTCAGAGCACGTGTTGCTAACAAGACAGGAATATCAAACGCCATCGGAACAAACATTAGTCCACGTGTAGTTTTTTTTTAAATTAGCATATTTTGTTAAAACATATTGATACTTTAATCTATATTTTGCAGGCGGAATGATTTGGACAGCTGTTGGTAAAGTGGCGACATCTATAGCGCAATTACAGATATTATATGGCAAGAGCTCATTTGAACAGTTCCATGTCCCTGTTCCAGCGTGTTTGATAGTAGGAGCCATTGGCGCAACATTTACTCTTGGTACAGCTATTAGTTTGGTGTTTGTGTTGTCACGTGATCGCGCTAAAGGTCAAACCCGCGAACCTGGGCACTCTTGCCATACAAAGAGCCTTTTACCGTATCACAATTTGGACCAATGGAAAGAAGATGAATGATAGCAATGATATATGTTAAAGCACAATTTTTTAACATTGTAATAAAATGTTTGTAAATAAATGTATGTGGATAATTGCAATGTAAATAAACTTTGATAAACATTTGAAATACATTGTTTATGGTTAATAGTCCATTCAAAACTCGTTCACTGATATCATGCTTAGGTGAAGGAATTCGGGTGTTCAGAGTAAACAACTCCCTTCGGCAAGCGAACTGATACAATTTTTCATATAAATTAGGATCTGTCTCGAGTGGGGTTCGAATTTAGGTGGTAAAAGGCTATGTGGTCCGTAAGCACGAGTTTAAAACCGCTCGGTTACGTACACAGCATCCGTCTCTGTCAAGATTCTTCAAGTTTACATATATTTTTGGACCATCTACCATTGACAAACTGAAAACAATTAGCGGGAAATCGTGGACTCAAAGTATTGTAACTGTTGTTGGTGGCCAATTGTACGGGTAAACATAAATGCTAAAAGACAAAAACAGAACTATTTGTTGTAACTCTGATAGTTGAATATAGAAACTTGAAAGCGTAAAAAACAAACATTTACTTTTCTTTTTTTTTTATAAAAGTACGATATGGAACATAGTTATAAAATGGTTTATATACTGTCATATACCATTTTTAAATTTATGATTAATTTAAAAAAAAAACCAAAATAGTGTATGACAATAGTATATTACTGGTTTTACAACTAGTTACCTCCCTTTGAGCTGATATACGTATTGATCAACATTAGCGTTTATCTTATTTTATAATGTTTTGTATTCTGTTCTTTTTTAATAACAATGTACTTGTTTTCTACTACAATTTTTTATCATTAAGTTTAGTGTTAAAATTAAAAAAAAATGGGTTTCAGCATTTAAAAAACTGCAATTGATAATGTTCATATTTATTAGTTAATGCAATATTTCAGAAAAATTGAAATCATCAATCAGTAGCTATCACTGGAAGATTTTGTTTTACTCATTTTCTCTATTTCCAACTCTTGTCATGAACTCAACAGGGTAACGTTATAATACAATACATTTACCATAACATATACTGTAAACAAGGCTAATTTTTTGTCAAGTGCAAAACATTTTATTTTATTTTCACGATAATTCTGTGCATGAAAGCGGCATCTCTATTTTTCAAATCGTTGATAAATCTTTAGTTTATTGGTGTCGGTGGCATTTGTTGAAATGGAACGTTACATCCTTTTCCAGTGTATTTCTGTTTCTGTTGTTCCTCTGGGTGACCACGGGTAAGTATATAGAGCAGGCCTATTGCTCCTATGAGAGTGAACGTAGCGCCGAACGCACCTAAGATAGGCGCATATGGTACTGGCATACCTTCAACATCCCAATCGACGGCAGCAAATACGAAATACGCTAAGACAGTTGTTGTGGCTGCCTTACCAACGGCTACCCAATATAGAACACCTGTAAATATGAATAGATAAGGTTTAGTGGAAACAATTTTCTGTTTCATGTCAAGTTTTGGAATTATCTTAGTAATGAGTGAAAACCCAGGGGAGACATTTTAAGTATTTTTGTCCTTTTGTAATTTAAAGGAAGGTTTAAAGCTTAAAATACTGATTAACTTGCAAGAATATAGTTACTTCTGAAGAGTGATATTGTGTATATGGAGGATTTTAAAGTGACTGACTAAATGAACATTTCCAATCAAACTTAAGAAGGAAGATTATCGGTTTATAGTTTTGAATCAATCATACTTTTTAAGACATTTGTATTTTTTATGAGGAATTTATGAAAGAAGGAAAACGAAAAATAACTCGTATTCTGCAATGTTCGCTAAATTGAGGACTTGTCGAAACTGTCACGTGTAAAATTTTGATTTTTGTGATAATTAACGCATGCCAAAAGTAAGAAATTCAACTGTGTGAAATCATCTTCGATTGAATTCGAACGCACATTGGGTAACAGTCAACAAACACTATATAACTAGTAGGATACATTCGAGTAGGAGTGAGCGGAATTCAGGGAAGAACCACACCGTTACCCTATGGAGCCAGCAGTCTACACACAGAGATACTAGTCTTCTTTAGTTGAAATTCAAGTTTTAACTATATTTGCATGTTTCAGAGTTTTTACTTTGCTTTCATGATTGTGGTTTGGCCATGGACCGGTATGTTTGTGTTTGATTTTTATCTGACTCGATTCCTTATAACTTACCAGATATTGTCAATGAGAAAAACGCTGTTAGTCCAACACCTCTACATTGACAACTACCATGTTTGTATACACACAGGAAAACAACACCCAGGATAGACAAAAGGAGTCCTAAACAGGCTTCGATACGTAACTCCAACAAACCAAGTGGTCCAGCGACTACAAGTATAACATACATATAAAACAGGAATGACTATATATATATAACCAATGATTTTGTTAAAATAAACTACCTTCTGTCGTTTAAATTGGAAAAAGTTCTGAAATACAGCAATCTGCATAATGACATGCTTGCAATAGCTCATGATCCTCATTGCAAAGATTTTATATTGTGACAATGTCTAATAGTCTGTGAGCAAGGACTGCTAGATTTAATTTGCAAGTATATCACTGTTCTTCTTGTGATTTAAGAGGTCAAATTGGGAAAATTTAGTCATTTCCCCAGGGGAAACTACCTTTTTAGGTAGTAATTTTAGGCAAACAAAATCACTGATGACAGTTTCGTAGAAAATAATGTAAAAGTTATGGATAAATATAAAAATCGAGACGTTATGTTTTAAACTTTATAAAGATCGATAGAGGCAAACAATTATGGTGATTTCCTTTTTCAGAATTATAAATTATGTCTATGAGAGTTATATTCCCTCATACATACTGTTTTATACCTAATAACTGAAACATTTTACCTTAACCACATATTAATAATCCTTGCAATTACTGCTATAGAGAAAAACCAAGCAGGTCTTCGAAGGAACCTAACCAAACTCTGGTACTAAAAACAGCATATCTATTGGCCTAGACGTGTATTGAAAAATGAAGTTTAAACAAAATTATGGACGATAATGATTGGTGGTGATTTAATGTCATAACTAAGAATGTATCAGAAGACGGTCGCTGTTTCATAATGTTGTTTTGCTAGCTTCTGTTTTCAATACGTGTTATAGTTGCCCTTTCAGAACATGTGTTTATCACCAAATGACGTATTATTATATTGCACCTACTAAATAAGTTGGGTGATTGGGACCACACAAAACTAGATGCACCACATCGTTTGGTATTCTGTCATTTAGTTTCAATCGTCAGTAATATACTCTTGCAATGTGCTTATGAAAGAGAGCAACCACATGCCTACTACGTGACACGCTGGTCCTGACATGGTGACATTTGATCTCATCATTGTGAACCAAGTGTTAGGAGAAATCGAAGAAGGGACATTATTAGCCAAACGTACCTCCAACTTTGTTGTATATGTCCTTCAAAGGATAAGCTTCGTCTGGTAAATCATAAACCTTCTCGTCTGCATCTTCAAAGGTACTGTGGAAACATTCGTGAAAATGGTGCCTTCCTTTTCTATAAGAGTCAAACATCCCGTCACGACTCTCAATACAAGATATGAAGTACCACAGTCCGACTGAGATAGATTTACGGGTCCGGTATAGTACAGGACGTGGGTGCCAGGTGGTGGTTCTATAACTAGGGTAGGGATCAACATCCCCACCAGGCTTCCAGTTGTCTGGGTAGTCATTAATACTAACAGGAAAATCGAAAACAAACCATCCCGGTATTGAAAATACGACAATTTGTAATAAAAGTCCAAAAGCGGCGAAAAACAGAAATATGGTGGATTTTGTTGATACCTCCATTTTTGACGTCTAGTGTAGTTGCTCTTTGTGATAAATATTTAATAATTGTCTGCACTATGATTATATAGAAATTTTAATGCATTCACGTGATTTACAGATAAATGAGAAAATTCACCTATAAATATATATTTGTAAATAATAGGGATTGTTTATCAGTCATGAGGCTTGTTTATAACACTTGCTGTGATGTCATAAAGATGATAAAGTACAGACCTGTCGAAAGTTTATCATTAAACTAAAGAATTAGTGCCGAATCGGCAGCTCATGTCCACCCCTCGTTAGCTATATCTCGACAACTTTTTGTCATTAGCTGCTATCCATATATCAACAGCCGAACTTTTCATTAACTTCGACAGGTTGTACAACAGCTTCAACATGAAGTCCCTCTATGAAAAAAAACCTGATTTTTTAATACCTCTCGCATTATCAAAAAGAGAAAAAAATGAATTCGTATTGCACAACACATATTCAAATGCATTACATGGTATTGTGTATTTCAAATGTTTAAAAATGTGCACGTGTTTTAAGAATCATGACGTCAAATCATAGATAAAATTCGAATTGATAGTAAATCAACAAACGTGACATATATACAGATTAAGAAATATTGTGAAATAACTAAAAGGGCTATGTCTGTACCATGGAAGACTATATAGCTACAAAATTTAATATAAATATTGTCATACTTTTTCTTCTTCTTCTTCTTCTTCTTATTATTATTATTATTATTATTATACAAAACTCTAGACTTTTTACCAATATTAAGTCCATATTACAATTACATCCAATCAATAAAGATGGGTGTTTTTCACTTATAACAGAAAATATGTAAGTGCATCCGTGATTAGCGTCATAGAGTTTGTTGGCGCTATGGGGATTTAACATGTTAAAAAACCAGACAAAAATGACGGATTTTGTTGTGCATATGGCGTAAAACATCAACAAGTGTATAACTTATATAAATGTACATAAATGTCCTTTTGGTGTAAACGTTGCCATGTAAAATCTCCATAGCGCCAACATTTTCCTTTTCACAAAATACTTTATGACAATCGCGGATGCGCATACACATTTTGTTCAGTTACAACTAGGCACACAAGTTGTGAACAATATCAAACATTATTTAAATTTATTTGATTTTCTATCGAAATAAAACGTAACTCGCAGCGATTCGGACATTTATCCATTTATATATTACATAACAAAACAAATATTTACCTATAATCATATGCAGACGAATACACTAGTAGTCTGGAACATTTGTTCACTCCAATTTAACCTAAAGTTAATTTGAGTTTCGCAATAAAAATTCAAGTGAATCGAGCTTAAAAGTGAAATTCTCTTGAACAAAATTTGGTTCTGTACCATCGGACAACATTTTGTTTAATTCTGTGACTATACCACTACTAAAGTATCTTAATTACGCCATGAACAATGTTAATGTTCATTTTAAAAGGATATATATCATAAATTTAGCAACCCCTCGTATTTAAAATAATGAAAAGTTCTCAGTATTAAAAGCTGTTCTTTAGAAAGTGTTCAAAATTGGTTGTTGGACCTTTCCATATGCATGACACTACTTAAGCTTTTTGACGAGCACTTAGAAAATTGAACAAAGTCATTATGATTATTCAGACTGATCTTCTTTTTTCAAGGGACATGCAAAAGAAACTTGGGGTTTCTCATGAAGTGTTTCAATGTTGAAACTAAACTAACTGGTTTAATCTTTTTCATCTATATCCTGGTCTTATTACATAAAGTCCGTACTTTAACAACATTATTCTAACAAACAATAAAGGCATCGAGTTTATGGCATAAAAGAAAACTTTATTGTCAATAATTATTATATAAAATGTTAGCAAACAAGACAGTATAATATCAATGTAGTTAGCACTTTAGTTAGTAATGTATTAATACAAGCTCTTTGTGTCATTTGGTTTACGCATGTGAATTTGTCATTTTTTGTGTTTCAACTTCAAATTTATACGAAGGTTGGGCGATCGGATCCATTTCTGCGTCATGTTTCGCTTTTAATACAGAGTAAATCTTCCGTTTATTTTTAGCCGTATGGACTAAATCGTTTTTATGTCTCCCAGATACCAACATCAGAAGGCTAAGCGCTATCCCGCACACCATTGTCGCTCCTATACCTCCAATAATTGGACTCCATGGTGCTTCCACTTCAAACTGAACTTTGCCCGATATTTTTCCCAATGCAGTCACCGTCTCGGAGATATATTTAAACGTTTTCCCTACAGCTATCCAGAACAGGATTCCTGTAAAATAAATTAAAATTTTGTAATAGTGTAATAATTACAAATATTGGAATGTTAATTGAGCAAGAACTCTTTCATTAGAAGAGTTTCTCTTTTTTCTCGAATCACAGAATGCAATTTTCATTTTCCATTTAACTAGTGAAATTCTCAACGGACTACAACCCTTGAAATGTTGCTCTTAAAGGACGTTTTGAAAACACTTTACCGATCGAATAACAAATGTAAAATTGTGGTTTGTAATCCGATTGGTAAAACATGCAATGAATGGAACTGAGACATTGTTCGTCAACAAGATTCTACCAGTAGAATACGGCAATTGGATGCCACACAACAGAGACGTAAAGAGGTGCAAAGCAAACACCATACAATTTATTAAACCATAATTGCATAAGAACTAAATGTTTTAAAATGCCCATAATTTTTTGTCGATGTTAATCAAATAACTGTCAAAGTAAATGATAAAGTATATCAGTATAATCAGTAATATCAGAAATGAACAAAGTATCCATAATTAAAACAGAACAGACGGCGTTCGTTTCCGAAGAAAATGTCACAAGATCATCCGGGGTCTCTTGTGGCCGAGTGGTCTAAAGCGCACACTTACGGATCGCTGCCTAGGTTCGAATCCAACTCCGGCAGATCGATTCGTGAGAAAGTTTGTCAGTTCCAGTTCGATTGTCGAAGGTTTTCGGTTTTCTCCTGACAACCCGGTTTCCTGCACCATCCATCCCAGATCTGACTGCCTGAACATAAGTGAAAGAATTTCGACCAGCGCGTAAAACATTAGTCAACTTAATTCACATCACGCACTGTTCTGAAACACTTATGTAATTTCTATGTGACATTTAAAGTCAGTTCATGTTTTATCTATGAACGCCAATACTTGGTTTACACGATAATAATCAGCATAAGTTACAGAGTAAAATAATATATACCTGATACCATAAACAGTAAACAGCATAAGTAACCAAACACCATCTTCTTCAGATAACCTTTCTGGTAAGTAACAAGCGTTGTCATAGCAATCACCATTGATATTAAACTAAGCGTCGTCTCTATCTGAAACTCTAGCACCATGAATTGATTCGTCGCTGGAATTAAAACATGAATATATGCATTTATAAGTTTAATAGAGAGTGAACAAAGTGAATAGTCTGATGATTCATTCATTCTATCTCTTGTATATATTCTAAATGTTTGTGAAAAAAAACTTTTGTCATGTTATGAGAGAAAGAAATTGTATTCAAATTATAGCACATGGCACTTGTATATCATTTGTGTATTTGCCACAATTACATATATTATATGACTGGTGTCATAGACAAATTTTCAAAGGAATAAAGCAAATGTAAAAAAAACATGGATAGGACGAATGGAATCATTAACACGAAATAAATGCAACAAACAAAAACAAGATACGTATTGAACAACTGATTATAAAATGGAACAAATGAAATGATGGTCGGAGTACCAGAATCTATGATGACGATCATCATCTTTATCCGTATCATCATCATCATCCGTATCATCATTATTATCATCATCAGTAACACAATTATCATCCGTATCATCATCATAATCATCATCATTATCATCATCATTGTCATCATCATCATCATAATCATCCATATAATCATCATCATCATCATCATCATCAACAACAACAATAGCAGGAAAAAGAAAAATTCAAAAAATCATCTACAATAATATAGGTATAGAAACATTGTGTAGAGTGAATGTAGGTACATTATATTGTCGGGCGCCAATGTCTACAGGGTACAAGTTTGTCCCTGTCTAAATATATGTACCGATTGGCAATGAGTGTAGGTAATTAATGTAGGTGTCATATACCATTTTTTGAATGTATTTTATGATTAAATTCAAAAAATGGTATATGACATAGAGGACAACAATATGTACCATCACAGGTTTCGGTATTCTATCGTGTTTGTTGCTGATATTTTGAGCGCTGTAACAAGTCCTAGCCTAATGAAGTCATCCGGACTTCATTAGGCGTTTACTTTACTATGAGTTGCTACAAAGCGTCTTCTATATGTGACTTTTGCTAGATACTTCCACATGTTGTTAGGCAGGTTTTTTTAATTTTATAATTTTTTAAATACCATGGTAACATTACTGTGTTTGTAAAGGACATAAATTTATTTCAAATAAAAGTTGAATGAAATACCGTATACTAAACGGTTTGTTTGTTTTTGCATTACAAAAAAGAAGAAAAAGCTAAGAAAATCTAATTACCTTGAAAATATTTCTGAGATCCGGCGGCAGGTATGAAGCTATTATATCTATAGTAGTCATCTTTATTAGAATCATATTTACAGCTTTTCCAGTCGTCCTTACCATCAAATGTCAACACGTCACATACAATACTATACCAAAGTCCATGATGAATGTATACACCGTGGTATCTGTTACGTACAAGAATTGCTTTGTGGTGTTTTTATGGGTTCTCCAGTTTCAGCAGTCCTTTACTTTTGTAGAGGTTTCTGTGTCTGTTTCTGAGCTTGATATAAACCTTCTATTTTCGTGGTTGTATTACTACCTCCGCCCACTTTGTGTACCCCTCTTCCTCAGATTCCACACTGTTGCTATCACTGTCATCTTCACCACTGCTATCCTCCATAATTTCCAAAATCTCGGCCCGGTACCAAGTACCACGAACCAAAAACACACTCATGCTGGTGTACTGATGGCTATAAGCATCAAAATTAACTAACTGTGGCCACTATAATAAATTTTGATGATATTTTCATTTTGACAATAAAACATTCCAATATAAACTGTAGAGAGAATATGTACTTCAATATACGCCGGCAGACACTGACTGTCCTTTTGTCCGAGGTACAAACATCTTTATATTCCGTGACAAACCATCGGACGTGTACTAATATGTCACTTACATACAGATATGTACTTTAAAACTGTCTCTTGGACTGTAAAGATTAACAAAATGTAGTAAGTATCAATTACCCATCAGTTTTGTTTGAAGTATACAAATGACCTAAAATTTTGCTCCGGTTAGTTTAAAACAAGTTGTTTACAAACGCACAGCACAAGTGGCTATATATTATATGTTTTAGAATTTATAAATATATCCTTATGTAATACTTATTGCGCATTTTAGATTTATATATAGGAACGAAAGTAGAATATAGAAGTTTGGGGGTCAATGGGTTAGAGTTGCAATCATAATAATTTATAGCTCATGACTTTTTCAATGAAGAAAACGTGTAATAAGGATGTGGTGTGATTCTAACTAGAATAACTTTTGACTCGCATTCAAAGTAGCACATGACATAAGCATTTCAGCAAAATTTACCACAGCCAAAATTTAGTCGTTTGTACATGTCCTTTTATTAAAAATGATTTTCAGAAAACCATTTCTGACGGAACAGTTATTTAGAGTCGCTAATATTTTCACAAAAACTGTCCATTAAAGATAGGATATTACTACATGTATATAAAAATAATTTCTAAATAATATTCAGGTGGTGCTAAACTTCTGCCCAAGTCTACTATATATTTGTATAAGTGTATTCCAAAAAGAAAGGTCGAACAAACTTTTTCATATCATCTATTATCCTTATTTAGAATGAAAAAAAACCGAGAGATGGAAAGATAAAAAATGCGAGTAGCTACCTGCGCAAAAAGGTATTGTAAAATATTGTGAAATACAATTAAAAAAAAAAGAAATGTCTATATCTTCACCATTTGATCCCTTTCTTGTTTATACTTTGTTTCAAATTACAGAATTATTATAAAAACCTAGATTTTATCTGAGAAAGACCTGTATATCTGCACTGATTTCTCACGCAACATCATGCGCTTTATTATATAAACTTGTTCATAACAATAACATTTTATCGGCATTTTATCCCAATACACAAATAATGTATGTCATTCTCAGATTACCGGCTAGCATGTTTATTTGCACGTCTTTCCAAACGAGACACAGCTGGCTGTCCACAAACAGGATCACAATGTCTTACATCTCCTAAGTTCGAATTCAACTCGGGTAGATGCAATTTGTGAAAAAGTTTGTCAGCCCGCTTGCTGCAGATAGGGGTTTCCTCCGGGTTGATCTAGTTCGATTTCTTCTACCACTCCAAAACTGACAGTCTCGATATTTAAAGTGAAAATTCTTGATATGGGTGTGAAACACAATTACTCCACTCCACTCTATAAATAGGAACAACTGTCTACGGAATCTTTGTAGATCCAGCTGGTCCCGGTTTTACAATCATTTCTTACCTAAGATTCCCCTTAATGTAAGTCTGCCTTTTTCAAATCGTTACAATTTTATTGATTTTCAAGATATTCGGGAATTTTACGTAACATTACTTCTAGATTAAAACATTTGCATTTAGTTTTGACAAAAATGTTTATTAGCATTGCCAAAAAAATACTAAAATTTGCTAAATTTAAGCTAAGGAAATCTTTGCTAAGGCATAAATGTGAAACCGGGGCCTGGGATTGAAATCTTTGATAATAAAATTACACCTATGCATACAAACTATCAAACCAGTGGTATGACAAAAACAAATTACGTTCCAAATTACTTAACCTATTTTAATTTTGCACCTCTAGATGGCCGTTTCGGAATACACTTCCTCATCATTGGTGTTCGGACCAAAATCCTTTGTTATTTGCTTTAATTGTAAAATAGCGATACTAGTAAAATAGGAAAAAACGTTAAATATGTGATATGGTAGCATAACTCTGGTCAGGTATTGGAAACAGAAATAATGTCATCGGAACTATCTTTTGGTGGAATAGCTCAAAATATCCAGATTTTTCTCTATTGTCGTCTGGTTGATTGCTTATTGGACTATTGATCGAATATTGAATTTCGAACCAAGTTGAATTTTGGTGTTTTTCAATCTTAATCCTTAATCTACAATCTTGGGTAAACAATAAAACTAAAAAAACTCATTTCTTCTATTTCAAGTTCAAACTACTCGTATTAGAATCGATTATTACACCACGGTAAATGCCTGGTAGAGTTTGCCTATGGCAGTAACATGTTATATTCAATTACTGTGTGATGTGATGTTTTGTATAAAACCCGTGTTAAGCCTCTCTAGCTGTATTGATTGTTACTGATGTTGCCGTTAGGACTGCTGCTCAATATAATTTCTTTGTTTATTTTATGTTTATGGAGATTCTGCTACGGTTATGACAAAATCTGTAAGTTATTACTAAACTAATTATATTTATTTCTTTAAAATATTATAATTTAGAAAATATGCTTGATTTTTGTTGAATGTGGTATATGTACTGCAAGATTAGTTATCGGTAGCCATTTTTAACAATCAGATGTAGTGATATGTGTACGATTTCTACTGGAGGCCTTTTGAAGGTCTTATTGCGATTATCTATAAATAGTGCATACCCTCATATGTCTTAAAACACGAATTGTTTGTCTTTTTGTAAATAATTATGCTCCATATAAATATATAATGCATGCGTTTATAGCTTAAATGTATAACTTCCGCATGTAAAATTGGAAGGGGGGGGGGGTTAGAACTGCATCTAATGAAATCACGTCATGAATTGATGGATTGCCGTATTATTAATCATAGGAGCACAAGGAAGGCATCTGATCAAATTTAGACAGACAGTCTACATACAGACCGCTTATTTCAGGCCAATCTTCTGTTAGTTGATAAACACAGAGCTGACGTCCTCACTGTTTTCGCTACTTTGATTTGAATGATTCAAAAATCAATTGTTTTGGTATCTGATTCTATTGTTTGGCACTTATAGTGTTAAGTAGTAGTTTACTTGTACGTCGATATAACAACATTTTATGTTATATCTATGGTAACATTAGAGTTCTGACTACCCTTCTATAGATTGATGACTTAGGAATATCAACCTTCATTGATTTATGAGCTAATTAGCATTACGTCATTTTACAATAATACATAGTAAAGCACGTAAGGTAGATCCATGCTCCATGTGTGTGTGTGTGTGTGTGTGTGTTAGAAAGAGAGATAGAGAGATGAAAATGCTTTTTATTTTAGCACGTGGTTACATAAACAAAATAAGTTACATTTTTTTACCATATAAATGCATTTCTACGGAATTAGAGAGAGATTCTTTTAGATTTCATATGGTGGAGCAAGTAAAAAAATGCTTAATTTTTGTTATTTTTAGTATATTTCCAGGACTGGGATTGTAGTGAAACATACCATATACACGACATGACACAATATGAAAAATATCTGGTATACTGGAACGGTCATCCATTCAAATTCTGGTGTGCGACAGGCTTTATAGGGAAGAACCCGAAAAACGTCGATACAAGCTATAGAGTCTGTGTCAGGGTCGTGAAAAAGTATTTTGAAAATTGCATTCCAAAACTAGAACTATACGACGGTGTTACTGCTCTATGGGCGACCAAGGTAAGTTTGAATAAAGAATACATTGTTTGGTAACGTGTTTTAAAATATCCTTAAATCTAGACGGTTTAACACAGTTAGTAGTATATTTGCAGTATTGGTTGCCTGTTTTAACCCAAGATATTATGAACATAAGCATTGAGATCGCCAATACATGTACCTTACACTGGCAAGAACACAGGGAACGAGGGTCATAATCGTAGCAGAGATTGCAATTTATATAGATAGTTTTGGCCCTTTCTCATTGTAACTGTGAATTATTGTCACTTCGCTCTGGATAAAAATCTTCTTAACAAGTCTGATAATTTAACGTTATTGATAGCTGTTCTATTAGTAATCTTTATTATCTTTATAATACTGGAACAATCTCATGAGATCCAAATACCCTCGTTCCCAACTGCCTATGAGACCAAACAATAAAAGATTTCACCTCTTCCTGACCTTGATCTTTGACATAGGTATACAACACGTCGTCTTATATTGGTATGCATTTCTGCGAATTTTGATCAAAATCAATGCTTAGACGTGGAGTGGATTCGATATTTTGTGTACCATAGTAAGTACATGTATATTTAAAACATTGTCCTTCTTTTACAGACATTTGACTGTCATAACACGTTTCCTGATAAATGGTGCTCAAAAGGAGACTATTTAGGTGTAAAGGTAATAGCTGAGGAACTTAGTGGCAGTTATATAGAACTTGAAGTTAGTGTTGAAGCAGGTATGTTATAGTACATTTTAAATATTGTATAGTATTTATAAAGAAGAAATAATTTTACACTCAAGTAATTAATCTTAATTTTACTCATACGTTTGGAGCAATAGCCGTCAATATATTTTGGAAGGACAACGTACTAGTCATGATGTAACTCTAAACCCTGATATCACTATGCCTAATACTGCAACTTAGCTATTTGTTTTTTAAACCTTACTATACTAATTTGTGTTCCTGGTTGCATGAGCTTCATCAACCAGATGTTATCCAGTTACAAAGTAGTCCCGTCTATTTACAAATAGAGTATATGACTGTAACATGAAAGTGCTTTTGAATGCGTTAGTTAATTCAGTTGATTTGGTAAAACTGCTAATTTTGATTTTTTTATAAAATGAATGCATTCAAAAGTAGCATAAAAGCAAACTATGACACTGAAGGCGTTTGAAAATACTTGACTCTTCATTCACTATTAAGACTGTTGTTACTTTTTACCAAACTGAATGGATTTACAGAGCCAACAATACTATATTTTAATCATTCTTCCAGTCTTATTGACGGAAAAAGTGTCGCGTTTTCGTTTATGAAGAATAAAAGATCTTATGTAGGTTCATTCACGTTTTAAGTGTTTTTATGTAAATCAGTTTGTTACCAGTAAATTTATAAATAATTTGCCAATCCTATTTTCAGATATAAGTCTTTCAATAGCTGCAGCCATTGGTCTAGCCGTCGGTATTGTAGTGTGTATCATCTTACTTTGTTGTTGTTGTATGTACTCTGCTCACAAGAAGGAGAAACAAAATTCTCAAAGTCTCGAAAATCGGGAAAATTTATTACCAGATAATATTGACTATAGACACCGTGTTCATGAACCTAATATTAGGTCTAATAGTGCTGATATACAAGAAACTAATATGCAAATGCAGCCAGAATTAACGCTAGCGGACAGTAATAATACACAAGTAACATTTCATAGAAGAAATCCGGTTATACCATCAGCGCCACCTGAACAAATACCAATTCTTAGTCCTTCACATACTAATTCCAACGACATATTAAAACAACAAAAACTTCAAATGGCAGGTAATAATGTTTGTGTGTTTCCAATGATTTTTTTCTAACAGTCAACATTAAAAACATGAAATATGTGAAGTTGCAGCTAAATAATTTAAACGTATCTATAGAGCCAGTTAGAGCTCGCTAACACAACAAAAGTATGAAATTGAGACCACTCATTATTAATAATATATACCCAAGCTAAAACGCTATCGACTTTGGATAGACACAATGGCAATAGGGTGATCTGTTGTTAACCTCCCAACGTGTACAACAAAATATTAACACCAAGGTGAAGTAAACACGTACATTATAGCAACACGTGAGTGACAAACAATGCTCTTGAATGAAAGATACGATCTTTTGTTCACTTGCAACACCTTGCTTGTGAAAGAAAATTACAAAACATTTATGGATGCCATGTTTCATAGGCAATGTTTGAAGTTGTATAATAATGGATGAGAGAAAAAGAGGTATCATCAAATATTTCCACAAGGTTACATTACCACCAAATTATCGACAATTACATGTTTCATATATATTAAACTCACATATGTTTTATTCTCTCTGTTTACCTTGTTTATTTTTTTTCAGTATCATCATCAACACCACTGACATCGAATACAGAAGATGAACCACCTTCATATGATAGTCTATTTTGTAAATCTTGATACGAACTTTAACCAGAGAGGGACAACAAGTTACACCAAGCATGATAAAAATAGAGAGAGCTTGACCAGTCGGTAGCAACCGGTATAACTCCATGTTAATAGCACAGCCAAGTCAACATCCGATACGTGTGGTTTACGATTATGATGAACATAGCATTCATCATTTGAAGTTTCATGGTGACAGTTCTCAACTAAATATATGGTTTGTTTCTAGCAGCACTACCTACAATGTGTACACGTGTATATATGGGTTGAATTTGTGTCTTATTAGGTGCTATTTTAATTTTTAAAGTATCTAAACATTCTGCAAACATTTCTCGATCATAAAGATGTTGGTACGTTAAGCATAACCAAGTTGTATTTTCCGTAAAAAAGTATTTCCATGTATTTATATCTGTATCTAGCTGCTGCATTTAGATGTTTCTACAAAGGGGCTTCCTTGTCGAGTTATAGCATAGTAGCTTTTAATAAATATGTAATTATATATAAAATACAAATGCATCTGAGGTAACCTCTCCAACAAAGCTGTGTCAGTTGTGTACGTCTGTGTGTAAATTTTCTTTATTGGAGTCTTCTCCCTTTAAATTAGCATTCCAGACTCTTTTTACACACACTTGCTGTTTATTTCATCAAAAGACATTGCGATGAACTTTGTTTTGCAGCTATAGGTAGATATACAAGTTGTGTGAACAATGCTGTGCATTGCTTTAGAAAATAGAAAATATTTAAATTGTTACTATTCACGAACATAGGTTTCAATAACATTACAATACAGCCATCTTATAAGATAATTATCAAATGTAAATATGCAAAACACACGTGGCCTGTGGCTCACGGATATTAAAATCAATGTTAAACAGTTAAAACATCCAAACATCCATCTCTCACGTGACTACTTCAGTACCATATTTGATGAAATGGAACTCTAATTAGAAGTGAAAGGATAGAAAAATTATCACCGATCTATCTATGTGCTGATTTTTTTTCAATTAAATGCAAATGTTTTCCTGTAGTGTGAAATCGAAAGCATGTTTGCTTTTTGGCGTATTTTTAAGCTGTGCTCATCATTTAAAAATTACGTGTATTGTACATATCACTAATCATTTTTGTTTTCAGAGTTTTAACATTATTAAGATTTTGTAAACTTTTCTGTTTAATATTTTGAATAAATACTAATTTTAAAGAGAATGTTTTAATTTATAGATGTCCAAGTCATTTGAAGTTGTTCTGAAAGAAAAAAGACATACCCAATGTCTTGGCAGAAGGCGCTAAATATGGCGTATGACACAATGAATCTGGTTATGTTTTTTAAACTAAATGAACGTCTTGCACATGTTGCAGATGAAGCTAGCTAAACAGGATGTGCTTACCCTTCCGGAGCACCCGGCCTCCCTTTCCTGGTGTGTTGAACTTAAATTGCCAGTTTTAAAGTTTTTACATTGCTTTGGGGTTGTGGTTTGAACATGGTATGTTTGTAATTGATCAAAAATTGCATACATGTATAACAACCAAAAGAGTATAAGGCTATAAAGCAATATGAGAGTCAGAGCTGATAAATAGCTAGAAACACAAAGGGCATGCCACGATGATATTAACAAGTAACAAGGTAACACATAAACATTATATCACTAACACCATCCCTACTACTAATAATTTAAGGAATTGAAAATTTGTTTATTGTATCTGTTTAACAACGTCTGTATGTTGAATCAAAAAAATATTTCCACCTATCTAATTAAAATTAATTAACAGTTATTACTAACAGTTGTTTATATAATATATCAATTATATATTTTGATATAGTCTTATTTATTGGTATACTCTGTACATGTGTATGTTATAACATTTCGGACTTAGTCTTTTTCGCTTACTTTATTATCTATTCCGTGTTTTCTCATAAAGTCAATAAGTTGTCTGACCGAACACAAAATACACTTCGTAGGAAAATGTTTTATTTACCGACGTGCTTCCACCGTTTGACATGTCTTACCTGAATTAAATAAACAAACATTTTCTTTTTTTTTCTTTTGTCCATTTTTTCCACTTTATTCAAAAGTTTATTTGGATAAGCTAAATAGGTAGAAGTTAAAGAAGCTGTGGTACTTAGGAATGACTTTATAATTAAATAAGTTACTTATTTAAAAACAAAAATCAATTAAAATTAATTGTTTGTTATACTGAGCATGTTTAAATTTGAAACAGTTTCAAAACTTTTGCTATTATAAATTGAAAAAAATCGAAGTCACATGTTTAAATGAACCAGGCCTCTGGAACTCATATGAGGTGTTTGTTGTGGGTACAATGGTTCGATCGTGTTGGTAGGTAATAATTAAGTTCTCATGTTATATTCAAACCTCCTCAATTAGAAGTCAGAAGACGACACATATATATTTTGTTTTTCCTTGGTAATGGAGTTTGAACTTTCAGACATTTACTTTGCGATTCAGAACTGTAATGATGAAACACCAAAAAACGTCCAGGAATTAATTAAAAATGGCGCAGATATCAATATAAAAAATGAAAACAGAGGGACTTTTCTTCATTATATATCAGAATGTTTTTCCGATGAAACTAGTGTCCCGTTTCTCATACCAGTGGTATATCAACTTTCAAATGCTGGTATTGATAAAAATGTTCAGGACTGTAATGGAAATACAGCGCTACATGTTGCTGCAGAAAAGTATGGAGTATTTCAGTTAGTTAGAGCATTGATAACTGTTGGTGTCGATCCCAATATTGTCAATAGTGATGGAAAAACAGCAAGGGATGTAGTAACTGATCCTTTGGCCAGGTCAGTTATAAAATCCCTACAACCGGGGTTATGGAAAGCTATCGAAGATGGTGACGACGAAGGGATGATGCGGTGCGTTGGTTCTTGGTGCAAAATTGACGACAAACGCAAAGGTAAATCGTTGATTGACATGGCTAATTTAGTATGTGGTAGTCAAACGGTTACCATTCTGGAAGCCAGTAAAGCTACCAATGATCTAGTGCATTATGCTATGGCTAGAGACAAAAAGAAGGTGAAGAAAACTTTAAAGAAACCTGGTGTAGATGTAAACACAAGAAACGTTACGTACATCGACAATAATGGTGATACAATACCTATACCACTTCTTTGTGAGCTGTCATTATTGTTACTGGAAAGACCTGTTAGTCTCTTACTAGACCATGGGGCAGATGTCAATTTACAAGTGGACGACTCGTCCCCATCATCTGATCCACTCTACCTATATTTAATGAAGAATCTCCCTGGGATTGATGCTGCATTTGACATTCTCGAAATTATATTAGAAACAGCAGATCTTTCGTTAGTTAAAAATTCTTCGAGCGTTTTCTCTCTTGCTTTTGAAAAAGGATATCCACCAACTATTATAAAACTTCTTCAAGCAAAAGGTATTAATATTTTTGACCGAGATGACAATGGTCATACTCTGCGTGACCGCATTTATCTGGAGCATTTCACGTTGAGCGAGTCGGAACTGATATATAGACTAGCTTTTGTGGACGAACTCGTTATAAGGTTTGCATGTGAAGGCGATGTGGAATTTCTTGAAAAATTAGCCTTAAATAGTTATGATTGTGAAAATATAAAAAACCGACAAGGAAAGGGGATCGAAGATATATTAGCCGAAAAGGGTGTTCAAAGAAGCATAACGTTTGTGGCAAATCTACCCAGGTTGCAGGTACTAATATTATTCTTTTTTATTCACATCTCGGTCAGTCAAATTAATTTCGAGGCTAATAAAGTCGAGTTGTTAAGTCTTAGGTACTGTTGAGGAAAGATTAAGAAATTATTGTGAAACAACTGGTGCCTGCTTTGTAAAGACATTCAAATACATTCAAATAATCAGGCCATATTTTTATTTGTTTATTTGAAATCTATCTAGAAAGTTAAGGTCGTTGTAATTTTGACACACATAATAATATCTCACCACTGATAAATACATGAAGACTGCTGAGAGTGTGCAAAAGTATGTAGATTTACACTGTATCTGAAACGCACGGGTATTGACCAGTAGCATTTTTAAGGCTTTTAATGCTGTAATGTGGTAATGTCCTCCGAAACGATTCGACAAATTGTCAAAGCAAAATATGGATAGGTGGAATTAAGATTTATTTACATTTAGTCAATAGCGACAAAAGTATAGTCATTATAGTACAATTAATTTTATTAATTTTTTTAAATAAATTTTTTTAGAAATCTATACGGCGTCTGCATCAGTCTGTTGCCAATGGCAATTTTAAGGAGGTGAAAGAGTTGATGAATAGTAGTCTAGCAGCATGCCGAGACAAAGGCGGGAGAAGTTTGTTACACAAAGCTGTCTTGTTTGAGAGAAGATTTATAATCAAGTTTCTACTTCTTCATTACCCAGAGACAATAAATGTTCAGGACACAGTAAGTCTTAATTAACAAAGTTATAGAGATGTTCTGGATAAAGTTGTTTCCCTTTGACTATGCATCAAACAGTCATTTAAATGCTGTTATTATTATTATTACTGTTATAATTATGTCTTAATGTAACAAATATTACTATTGTTTTTGTAATCTTCTTACTACTTCTTTACTATCTATATTGATATGCCAATACTATTGTTAAAAAGCGACAACGCTGGTAATCCCAGGGACCAAGACAATGGCACCAGTCTGACCATTCTGTATTCAGAACCTCGAAATAAAACAAAAAAGTCTTTATTAATACTAAAATTGCGTACATAATGTAGTATTAACTGTAGACATAGACCTTTGGTTACAATGATTAACTTTCAATTTAAATTGGCTATTCAAATTCAAAGTACGTAGGACAGAAGTACCCTACTTTCGGCTAACTCAAAACGCTTTCACACAAGAACCATTCTTGCGTAAGGTAAGCGACAAAAGATACTGCCATAACGGTGCGTTTGATAAGTAGAACAGTATAAACAGAAAAATCGGGAATTGGTGATCCAGTTTTACAATGTTTTATTTTTCCACCCTTTTGCAAAATAGATGACTTTATGGCAAATGCCTGGTAACTTAAAAAAGACGCCAACCTTTATGAAAGTGAAAATTTAAATGTTTTCATTGTTTATTTTTAATTTGCAGATGGGACGAACGCCATTACACTGGGCAGTATGTCTTAAAGATGGTAAAGACATTGTAGATGCGTTGGTCCAATGTGGCGCGAATCCAAGACATCGAGATAAGGTACTTATATATAGCATTCTAATCCGGCAACAGACTAGTGATGTTTTCAGAAAATATATACTAAAACGATTTCGACATACAAAACTTACATCAAATTTTTAAAATTTTTAAAATTTTAAAAGTTTTAAGTTAAAATGTATCAAATTTGATCCCAACAATCAAACGACTCATTTAAAACATATATTTTTCATTGTTGAAATTTTCTAACTCTAATTGATGTTTTAGTTTTAATACGGTAAGATGTAATTTTTGAATGGATTTGCAAAACGGTCTGAATCGGTAGCATGAAATATATGGATTTTGTTAATATTCATTTTCTACTTTGTTTTAATTTACATAAACAGAATGGCAAAACAGCAGACGATTACAAAAGGATAGCGTCAGATATAATGAAAACCATTGAAAAAGAGCGAGTTACAGAATATGGAATGGATGTTTACTTGCTCCAGAAGTATATGGAGTTTAAGGATGCCATATTGAATGAGAATCAGTACCGAGTTGAAGAAATAAGGAATTCTTTATATGTGGACGTGTCTCTGAATGATATTCATAAGCATATGTATCCCGTTGAACCCCAACAGAAGGATCTATTGTCACTATGCATTGACGAATTCCAAGACGGGATTGCAAAGTACCTTTTAAGCCAGGGACTGGAATGGGATAGAAAGGTATGGGTATGAACAATAACTGCTAACAAAATTTGGCTTAGGGTTAATTCATTCGAACGAATTCACTATAAAGCAAATAGGTTATCAGTTCCAATGTAATAATTTCAATTTCCATGATATATGGCATTGAGGTTGCTCAGTTTAGACTCTTATTCGGTATATAAAAGGACAAGGTCAGTGATAATATGGATGGAAAATTTGTACCCGAGACATTTTAAAATTAACTTTTTATGGTTTTCTTTTGAATTATATACTAGTATACGATATGTTCATTGGACTTGCTTTCAATGTCGTTACTACTATTAATACCGGTTTTCATACAAAACTTCAGTACAAAAATGGGATTTTAATAATTTAATAAACAGAGTTTGCTTATTCTACTTGTGACTTCAATTGGATTTGTTTCAGGTCACTTGGCTTGAAGAGATCAAGATAATTGTTCAAACTTGTGGCAGGTTGCTAAGAAGTACAGAATTTATGTCACGTCCTCTAATTTTCACTTTTTCACGTGTTTTCTAATTTAAGTTTGAAGTAGAACTGATTTTTATTCTTTACCTTGTAAGAGGGGACATGAGTTTCCTTGAATTAGTTAGTTATACATATTTTAAAGGTATGCCATATTTTTTCATATAGTATGAGGACGATGTCACTGGAGAAATGGTGGATGTTTATGATGCTGCCAAGAAACGTGAGATGACAGGAGTTGTTGAATACATTGAGTTTCAGGTTTGTTTAATCTGGTCACTTTTATTGAAACTTTAGACGTGAACGTATCAGATTTTGAAACGAAAGATTTCTAAACAGTTTTAAGTCCATGTAAGCCTGTTAGCGTTGATACAAAATGCACCCTAACTAAACAACATACCAACCTTTGAAAGTTAAAAGTCATTAAAAGTCAAACGTTAACATCATCTTGAGTGTAAAAGAAAAAAAACATTAAATATGCTTGAACATTAAGTAAAATGCAAAATGGGTTACGTTTGTGCTATGTTATTGTCATTTTTTGCATACAACAATTTGCAGCTCAACGTTATATGTTTTGCTTTAGCAAATGGAATTAAAGTCAAAGTGTAACAGTTTTATGGACCATTATGTCACTTTAAGTTATGAAACAGTAGTGTAACAAACATAAATAACACTTACAATAACGATTTGGTTAAATTAATATTTTTTTCATCTTCAGAAAACTAGACCAGAAACAGTTGTTAAGACGACGAAATCACTTGTACAAACGAATGGTATAAAAACAAAGGATAAAAATGAAAACAAAAACAACAAAAACAGCAGTAAAAACAACAAAAGTAACAGCATCAGCAGCAACAGCAACAACAACAACAGCAGCAACAACAGCAACAACAACGACAACAACAAAGAAGACACAAACAGTATCCAGAATAAAGGGAGTTGTTCATGCATTGTACTTTAGACATTTAGTGTAGTTTTGTAAATAGAAAGGCTTATTTAAAGAACAATTAATTATATAATCATTCTGTATATTTTCTATCTAGAAAGTTTCAAGTAGAAATTAACATATTACAAATTGACAGAAGGGTTTGTACTTTTCAAGGTATTGGTCATTTGTCGTTTTCATCAACGAATAAAAGCATGTCCCAGCTTTCTTACTTATAAAAATCAGTACCTATAGTATCATATAAGATGGCAATATTATTTAGAAAATTACAGAGATGATTGACGAAGGAACTGAAAATAGTTATTAATTAACATAATTTTGTATACATATGAAATGTGTGTCAACCAATGTTAATTATGATTTGTACACGAATAATAGTCCAGATTTTATTCTGTTTGCACAAGCATCATAATCAAAATTTATAATAATTACATACATTTGTCATCAAAAAGGCTATCATTAACAATACTTTTTGGTGATTATCCATAGGTATGATAAATTCAAACGCCATTTAGCAGAAGATTTATTTACACAAATAAATGACGTCGTCAAATTTATTTTCATCAACCTTGAATTAAGCATGTTCTCATACTGTTAAATATTTCACTCAAATCTTAAAAATGTTTTATAACCAGTCTGGGAAAACGATTTGAGCTCCAATAAACCAGTGTGAACTTTATTAATGTAATCTTATTGTTTTTTTTTTATTGCCTGCTTATTAAAATTGTTCGTATTTTAATGTCACCGTTGTAATATTAAACTATTTATTTCAGAATATAAAGAAAATATTTAAAATCGAAACACAAGTCTTCTTTCGCCTGAAATGCATAAAAAAGGAAATTCACGGTGTCGACGTCCTATACATGTACATCAGTTTTCTTGATTTTGTTATTTTGTTTTTTTAAGTGTTTAAGAAAGTAATTTTTAGTAATACTAAAGTAAAATACATATGCATCTTACAACAAGCAACCTGTTTCAAAATAAAATGCGGAGATATGTTAGATTTGAAACTCATCACAATAATGTTGATAAGTATGATGTCTATATATCTAAATTACCTTGGATTTATTTGACGCCCATACTTCTATGTCATTTTCAATTTTGTTTACACATGAGACGGGGTATGCTTTTCCTTGTGAAACACACAGTCTCACTTTCTTGGTGAACGTACAAACATTTAACTAACTTTTACATTTTTAAAAGTTTTTGTTTTGCTTTAGGAGTGTGATTTGGAGATAGTTTGTTTGTTTTTTGTCACATAGCTTTTAATTCAAACTAAAGACGCCTTTATATACATTATAAATGTATGGCATTCCTTGAGACAGAAGAAAGCCTTCGAAAGTCTGATACCTATCTACGCTCCGCAAAAATACATCTTACCAGAACCAGGTGCTACTAAATGCATAGAATAAAGATCTTTTCTCCCAACTAAATATGCGCGGTATTAATTCCCCCGAATTTATAAAAAAGAGGAAAACTGACAAAACGGAGTATTGTCATCTACAACTTATACACTACTTATAAGAGACGTTTTCTGATCCTGATATAGGTTCATATATCTGATCTAAATATTGTGGCAGTCTAACAGTAGCTGATGAAGCCACACTGTCTTCCCAACAGTAAACAGACACTGTTGTAAGTTATGTTGAGTATCAAAGAAGATCATTTCAATTGACAGTGTTTTACCATTAGCAATTCTAAATATAATTCTAAAACCTTCTGTATCATTTCTGCTAGCAACGTCGACGACGTCATCAACGGAAATACTAGTAGTCCAGACAAAGCAGACGTAGTAACATACCTACAAATACAAACTATGTAGCGCGGTTATTGTTTATAGACACAAAAATTACCAATTTAAGTAGGTGAAAAAATTGGTTTTAAAATGTCTAAATATCTGACCACAGGGTCGATCCACGATAGAAATTTGCTAGCTCTGAAACAACTTTAGTGGCAAAATTAAGTGTTAAAACAAGACTACTTACAATGGGTGTTTATACACCCCAGACGATCTGTAACAAGTTTAACCAATGCGAGCTTCAACCAACTTGGTAGTTTTGTCGGCTTAACCCAATTAACAACATACACTTTATCCTTCTCTGCAAAGTTACATAACTTTTTGTGTGCCCTTCATTAGAATGAGATTATTAGTAAGCATTATTTTAGAATACAATGGTCTTGATTCAATTGTGTTGTCCTTTTTCTATTAGACTTTCTTTTTCATTATGGAATACCGACAAACAACATGAAAGATATAGAGGATTTATATGCAGCTCACAACAACTTTCTTGCTTGTTCAACCACGTTTAACGTACTGGTAGATTCAAGTATTGTTTCATCTCGCACGATAATCTAGCTTGGGCTTTGATTTGCGTTAATAATATGTAGTTACAAATAATAAAGTTTCTTTATGAATAAAATAATAAACACATTAAGAGTATTGTTTAGATTTCAAACATTGTTGTTGCGCACCTGAATGTTTCTTCACGGGGTAACCCTGTTAAACATTTAAGTGTTTTAGAGAGACTTCTTTCAAACATATTGGCGTTCCCAGACAATGTAGAAATATACACAGAACAGTGCAGAAAGGGATGGGAAATGAGACCAATCTGCTTCTTTTGCAAGTAAATTCATTTAAAGCTATCTTACATGGTTATACACATTTCACTTGACAATATAAAACAAAGCTGACTTTGTGTATCGATAGTAAGATATTTCTTACAAAACTTGATATAATATACAAAATTACATACATGACGTTTTTTAAAAAGACCCCGATCAATATCTACACTGAACACATGATGAATGCACGATGGAACATCATGCCGCATTTGATAGGCAGGTACGGCGTCATGACGATGTTAGCAATTCTTTTCAAGGAATATTCTAGATTTAAAGCCTAGGAAAAGGTAGTCTTAGCTTCCGACTGACGTAGAATTTATTGAGTGCGAATGTGAGTACATGTAAAGATGTATCTTATATAATCAAGCGTTTGGATATGCAAATCGTTAACTTGTACAATGTTTCATATGTTGCTGTTATTCATTTTGTCGTAATTAAAAAACTTCATTTTAGCATTTTTCTTTTTACCGATATTTATTCTGGGCTTTATCTGTTATCTTATGTCTCGTGTGGCATAAAAAACCATGCAGCTCAAAGGTAGAATGAACGATTAACCTCTAAATTGTGGGACTGACATAATAGAGACTATCGAAACAAATAGAGCAGATATGACTATACGATTGGTCCCCCTTTCTAACAACCATTATGACTATTACTAAGTCCAGACATTTATCTAATCCGCTAAGCATATATCAGTTTTTAGTCATTTTAAAATTTTCAAAGAAGATAATTTCATTCATAATGTTTATCTGACAATACTAATCTATTACCTGGGTAAGGATATCTACAGGGATGCTAAGTTCACAAGGAGAGATTATTAGGATTCGTTTAAGAAACATGATCCAAGTATAAACCTTTGAATGTGAGCAGAAATAAACAATTTGTAGGAGCTAATTGTTACTATCTGTGTTAGTCTTTACACTTTATTATTGTTTCTAAGGTTTTAAAATATTGATCAGGCATTTAGTCTGAACGACATTCAGATTTAATATGGAATATTATACTTATCATATAAACATAGTAATCTGCGGCTAACCAGGTCCATTAGTCTTACATTTTCTGTCACGAATAATTTGACATAGACTTCAGACTTTAATCAAAAACACAATCACAGTCCTAAATGCAAAGTAAAAATTTAAAAAGCTGACAAATTTAGTTCAATACTTGAATTATCACCAGGGACATGAGGTCGGGTGCTCTGGAAGGATAAGCACCACAAGTTTAGATAGGTACATATGTGAAGGCAAAATGTAAAATAAAAAGAACATGAAATTAAAGGACGTAAGTATATAAAGGATAATTTTGGATTCAGAAAAATATTATTGTGATGGCGGCCATAAACCTTTTTGAGGGTTTGGTAGTCTTACAATAGTCCTGATAAATATTTTATTTGTAAGCAGAAAAAGACTTTCACCAGTAAAGCGAGGCCGGTGCTTTGGAAGGGTAATCAGCTTCAGTAATAGCCTTACTCTCCACGTCTGAAATCAAAAGTGAGAATGAAAAGAACACGGAACTATGCGACATCAAAATATCCAGGTTATAACATTAGGCCCATGGAATGTTTTATCTTAATTTATTTTTATTGTTTTTTTTTCTTCAAATAATACGATAGTGTGTAAAGTGAATCGCACGTATGAGTATGTGAATATAATTCAGTTTTTAACTTTCAAATTTTAACTTTTGGTGTACTCTCTCTCTCTCTCTCTCTCTCTCTCTCTCTCTCTCTCTCTCTCTCTCCGCCAACTGAAGATTAATCACATCGACTACGATACTGTGTTCAAGGTTCATACTTAAATTAATATACAACAACATTAATATTACCGAGATCCGTTCTGTTTTATTACTGTGTCTTTACCTTGGTCGACCTATAAATACAAAGATAAAATCGTAAATGATAAAGAAGAGAAGTGTCTCAAGCTAAAGGTATTTCTATGACCTATTTATATTTTAGACATATACCTGAATTATGGCGCCCACGAAAGGCTACATTTGAAACTTTATGACACACTTGATGACTTCAATTTTTCTATTGTCAACTTTCCTTTATTTTCTATGCAGCAATGTATCTCCTTTTTCTGCTTATGGTGTATTTGTTTCCCAATTAATACGCCATGATAGAGCTTGTTCACACTACAGGGATTTGTACAACGAAGTAGACTGCTTGCAACTAAATTGTTGACTCAGCGATATTGCAAGCCTAGGCTTATCAAGGCCCTCAAAAAGTTTAAGGCCGTCATCACAGTATTGTTGATAAGTTTGATGTCTCTGTGTCCAGGATTGCCCTGGATATATTTGACGTCCCATAGTTTCATGTTCCTTTCACACAATTACACACGTGGTGGTTGTAGCTAGCTAACAGGAGGTTATTACCCTTCCGGAGCATCTGTCCTCACTCCCCTGGTGGAAGTTCACGTGTCTAACCTGACTTTTGGACTGTGGTTCGGACATGGATTAGTATGTTTGTTTTTTATTATATAACATAGACAGAAATACTGCATTATTGCATTGAGTAATACCATACACTATTTGTGAAGATGCACAGGTTTTATTACACTCTATTATTAATAGTTGGGCAAACGTTTCAGGGGTCATGATGGTATATTTTATACTGATGTTCGTTTAGAATCAATGATATCTTCTACACCCGGCCTCACTTCGCTGGTGGAAGTTCACGTGTCTTATTTGTTAGTTCCAAAATGTTTACTTTGCTTCTGGATTGTGATTCGGACATGGATTAGTATGTTTGTTTTTGATTACTATTCTTATCTGACAAATACATTTATCTTATCTAAACTTCTACCATTTATGAAAACGTTCCATGGATAAAGACTTGTACTTATCATAAAAATACATCATCAATATATAGCTGAATACAATGTACTCGATAATAAATAATGAAACCAAGAATATAAATTGATATAAAAACAAACGAACAACCTAGAAAAAAAGGAAAGACAAACATGCAAATTGTAATAATTTTGAAGTTATCTTTTTTTAAACATAACTTATTTTTGGGACAATGCTTCATTTTATTTAGAAAATATCAAAATATGTTTCCAGTATCCAACTACCTTAAAATTAAAGTTTAACTCGTTAACTTTCATTTGAGAAGTGAGGCCGGGTGCCCTGGAGAGCAAATCACATTCTGATTAGCTAGCTGTAAAACTGTATCTATTTTTAGATCTGTAATGGAAGAAAACAAAGAGAAAACTGACAGAAGATATAAATGGGGTAAGAAAAATATTACAATGTATACCAAAATCAAATCCATACGCATTATATATATTGTAAGCTAACATAGTATGTAAAGAATATTTCAGACTTACGGTCATAAGCTGAAAGGGCCAGAAACAATTACTTAGTATGATGCAAGATGCATGGTCGAGCATGCTTTTGTTGCATTTCAAAACATTGTCAAACTACCATTCATCTATTTTCTTTTTTTATTTCATATACCTACTTTTTCATATTTTCTCTTGTAATTCTTGTTAGGTGATATTTCCAAGAGTGACTTAGTTCGAGTAGAACTTCCAAGTGGAAATCATCTGGAATTGTTAAAGGCTGATGACATGTATTTCCCACTGCAGATGGAAAACGGAAACTATGTTCCAGATATCCGTTTGAATCTACCTCGAATCCGACAAATGAAAGCTCGAGAAGATGATATTTTGATATGTGCCTATCCAAGAGCAGGTACTATGATATTCATTGTTGATATACTACGCAAGTAATAACAGTATTTTAAGTTATTTTATTCGAACAATAAAAATATTTCGAAAAAGAAAACATGAATTTTGATACACAGTTGTGTATTGTAATATTAAAACTGCAATACGCATATATAAACCCATAATTCTTCTCTCTTGTTCACTGGAATAAAATTCCTTATTGATAATAAGATTAGTTGGTCAATGAGGGTCAGAATGAGTTTCGTTAACGTTACCGTGGCAAATCTAATGCAGTTATTGTATACTTTTCAATTCATTTTGTTGATTTCTTGTTAGGTACACATTTAACATTTGAAATAGTTAACATGTTGGTTAGAGGTCAAGCTGAATATATCAAAGAAGATAAGGACATGACAGAGCTAGAATTACACTTCCCGGAGGAATTCGATGACTTACTCTCACCAAGGATATTCAGTACCCATTTTGAGTTCCACCACATTCCACAAGACATGATAAACAAGAAATGCAGGATTATCCATGTCCAACGTAATCCTAAGAGTGTAGCTGTATCATTTTATCTACATTATAAGTCTATTTCTGATGATATACAGATTTCGTGGGAGGATTACTTGTTTCTGTTTACACACGAATACCGTGAGTGTATTAGTTTGAATAGTATGTCTTATAATTACTAGTAATCAGGTGAGACTGGTGCAATAGTTAATTGTGTAGTTAGTTATAGACAAACATGTCAATCCATGTCCAAACCACAATCCCAAATCTAAACTGGCAAATTAAGTTAAACATGTGAACTTCCACCAGGGAAGTGAAGTCGGGTGCTCCGGAAGGGTAAGCACATCCTGTTTAGCTAGCTACACCCGCCACGTGTGTAATCAAAATTGAGTGAAAGGAACATGGAACTATGGGACGTCAAATATATCCAGGGCAATCCTGGACATAGAGACATCAAACTGATCAACAATGAAAGTAATGTTTTGTCTTGCTTGGCTGTTTCTATATCTTTACCTTGATTGCATTGTGTTGTGTTGGCTGTTGCCAAGTAGACGTTTTTTTACAAGTTTCTTTATTCTTCAAAAATATGTATGATGACCCGAATCCACATAAAATCACCCAGTGTCATGTAACAAATGATATAAATGGAAAATGTATATCAGCGTGTTGCAATTGTTTATATAAGATTTGAGCTGAAGCTTTATTTGCGATTATCGATTCGTTACATGGACGTAGTTAAACAACGACATAATGATGTCCAGTATTTTGGTCGTTGTCCTAGTATTACATCTTAACTTGACACTGATGGTTTCAACAGACTATGTTAAAACTACAAGTTATTTTATCGTAAGGAATGGTCATATTTGGAAATATATCATGTCAACACATAGCTTTTTGTATTTCCAGATCCATTCATGAGCTGGTACAGGAGTACACTCAGCTGGGAACATGCGAAACTGGAAAATCCATCATTACCTATATTCTCCTTATATTATGAAGACCTTAAAAAGGTAATTAACATATTATACCAGTTTTAATTGTACAGCACTAGACAGCGGTTTCGGAACAAAATTACTCATCAGTAGTGCTTGGACCAAAATTGTTTAACCAAATTTTTTTTCAAAATGTTGCAAAAAATATCCAAAGGACTAAAATGTATTTTACCTTTAACTTAGGAAATAATTTGTATGAGGGAGTATACAAAATGTATTTTACCTTTAACTTAGGAAATAATTTGTATGAGGGAGTATACAAAATGTATTTTACCTTTAGCTTAGGAAATAATTTGTATGAGGGAGTATACAAAATGTATTTTACCTTTACTTAGGAAATAATTTGTATGAGGGAGTATACAAAATGTATTTTACCTTTAGCTTAGGAAATAATTTGTATGAGGGAGTATACAAAATGTATTTTACCTTTAGCTTAGGAAATAATTTGTATGAGGGAGTATACAAAATGTATTTTACCTTTAACTTAGGAAATAATTTGTATGAGGGAGTATACAAAATGTATTTTACCTTTAACTTAGGAAATAATTTGTATGAGGGAGTATACAAAATGTATTTTACCTTTAGCTTAGGAAATAATTTGTATGAGGGAGTATACAAAATGTATTTTACCTTTAGCTTAGGAAATAATTTGTATGAGGGAGTATACAAAATGTATTTTACCTTTAGCTTAGGAAATAATTTGTATGAGGGAGTATACAAAATGTATTTTACCTTTAGCTTAGGAAATAATTTGTATGAGGGAGTATACAAAATGTATTTTACCTTTAACTTAGGAAATAATTTGTATGAGGGAGTATACAAAATGTATTTTACCTTTAACTTAGGAAATAATTTGTATGAGGGAGTATACAAAATGTATTTTACCTTTAGCTTAGGAAATAATTTGTATGAGGGAGTATACAAAATGTATTTTACCTTTAACTTAGGAAATAATTTGTATGAGGGAGTATACAAAATGTATTTTACCTTTAACTTAGGAAATAATTTGTATGAGGGAGTATACAAAATGTATTTTACCTTTAGCTTAGGAAATAATTTGTATGAGGGAGTATACAAAATGTATTTTACCTTTAACTTAGGAAATAATTTGTATGAGGGAGTATACAAAATGTATTTTACCTTTAGCTTAGGAAATAATTTGTATGAGGGAGTATACAAAATGTATTTTACCTTTAGCTTAGGAAATAATTTGTATGAGGGAGTATACAAAATGTATTTTACCTTTAACTTAGGAAATAATTTGTATGAGGGAGTATACAAAATGTATTTTACCTTTAACTTAGGAAATAATTTGTATGAGGGAGTATACAAAATGTATTTTACCTTTAACTTAGGAAATAATTTGTATGAGGGAGTATACAAAATGTATTTTACCTTTAACTTAGGAAATAATTTGTATGAGGGAGTATACAAAATGTATTTTACCTTTAACTTAGGAAATAATTTGTATGAGGGAGTATACAAAATGTATTTTACCTTTAACTTAGGAAATAATTTGTATGAGGGAGTATACAAAATGTATTTTACCTTTAACTTAGGAAATAATTTGTATGAGGGAGTATACAAAATGTATTTTACCTTTAACTTAGGAAATAATTTGTATGAGGGAGTATACAAAATGTATTTTACCTTTAACTTAGGAAATAATTTGTATGAGGGAGTATACAAAATGTATTTTACCTTTAACTTAGGAAATAATTTGTATGAGGGAGTATACAAAATGTATTTTACCTTTAGCTTAGGAAATAATTTGTATGAGGGAGTATACAAAATGTATTTTACCTTTAGCTTAGGAAATAATTTGTATGAGGGAGTATACAAAATGTATTTTACCTTTAACTTAGGAAATAATTTGTATGAGGGAGTATACAAAATGTATTTTACCTTTAACTTAGGAAATAATTTGTATGAGGGAGTATACAAAATGTATTTTACCTTTAACTTAGGAAATAATTTGTATGAGGGAGTATACAAAATGTATTTTACCTTTAGCTTAGGAAATAATTTGTATGAGGGAGTATACAAAATGTATTTTACCTTTAACTTAGGAAATAATTTGTATGAGGAGTATACAAAATGTATTTTACCTTTAACTTAGGAAATAATTTGTATGAGGGAGTATACAAAATGTATTTTACCTTTAGCTTAGGAAATAATTTGTATGAGGGAGTATACAAAATGTATTTTACCTTTAGCTTAGGAAATAATTTGTATGAGGGAGTATACAAAATGTATTTTACCTTTAACTTAGGAAATAATTTGTATGAGGGAGTATACAAAATGTATTTTACCTTTAGTTTAGGAAATAATTTGTATGAGGGAGTATACAAAATGTATTTTACCTTTAACTTAGAAAATAATTTGTATGAGGGAGTATACAAAATGTATTTTACCTTTAACTTAGGAAATAATTTGTATGAGGGAGTATACAAAATGTATTTTACCTTTAGTTTAGGAAATAATTTGTATGAGGGAGTATACAAAATGTATTTTACCTTTAGCTTAGGAAATAATTTGTATGAGGGAGTATACAAAATGTATTTTACCTTTAGCTTAGGAAATAATTTGTATGAGGGAGTATACAAAATGTATTTTACCTTTAGCTTAGGAAATAATTTGTATGAGGGAGTATACAAAATGTATTTTACCTTTAGCTTAGGAAATAATTTGTATGAGGGAGTATACAAAATGTATTTTACCTTTAGCTTAGGAAATAATTTGTATGAGGGAGTATACAAAATGTATTTTACCTTTAGCTTAGGAAATAATTTGTATGAGGGAGTATACAAAATGTATTTTACCTTTAACTTAGGAAATAATTTGTATGAGGGAGTATACCTTAGTTTTTTATTAGACTTTAACCTATGTGTTTGTTGTATGTTTGATTATAGTAGATTTGTTCCAGGACTTCTGTAGTGAAAATATAAATATATGATGGTTATAATATAAAATAAGTATTTACTTGTTATCTTGATACGTTCATTCTTTAAGAAAATGGGATCTGTTAAGATACAACTGATTAGACAAAAAGAACAAAACAAAGCTGTGAATTTTGTAAATAAGCTGTCTTTTATATTTTTATTATGTTACACTTGGTACAATAACTTTTGTTTACATTTTTAGTATACATGTATATATTAAAAACAATGAAAAAACCGTTCTTAAACGTTTGTATGTTGATTTTTTCATGTAGAATCCTTGTTCTGAAATCAGAAAATTGGCTCAGTTTTTAGAAGTAAAGTATGATGACGATCTGATTCAAGGTATTGCTGAAAAATACCAGTTTGAGAACATGAAAAATGCCAAAGTTAACTTGAGGGTGTCCGAGATACAAAAGATGGACCAAGATGTGGGATTTGTAAAAGACAAAGACAAATGGATTCATGCTGTATCAAATGTACTTTACAGAAAAGGTGATTACATTTCTGTGTCTTTAATCATCTAAAGATCTGTTACACTATATATTCTTTCCAACACTAAAATCATATTTGTCATTACATGTATATGCACGGTGCTCTTCAAAGTAGTTAAAATTTTTAATCAGTGGTCTAAATGAGTGTTCTTAATGTTTAGCGTGTCTTATATTCATCCTTTTGTGTGTTTTTATTCTAACGCTAGTCCAACATATGTATTCTGCAATCAATTCTCACAATTTGTCTTTTTTTGCCCTGTCTGTCTGACTTTTGTAATTTACTTGTTTTCGGTAGAGATCTTAGTTTTGATTTTCTTAGGGAAGTATACCGTATGTACATGTTTTAGTTGGTTGTATTTTTTCTTCTACAGTAGAACTTCGATAACTCGAACTTCGATATCTCGAATACCACGGATAACTCGAAGTTATAATTTTGTCCCGACCGGTTTTCTATATAAACTATATAAATACAACTTCCATAACTCAAACTCCTGTAACTCGAATACCCCCGATAACTCGAAGTAATGTTAAGGTGCAAAATTCAAAATTGTAGGAAAACAACCTAAAACTCGAAATATTTTTAACAATGGGTGACCAATAGAACGTTTCAGTGAGAACACGGTAATTAATCGACAATTAGCTTTAATACTTCCGTATAATCCGATTAATGATTGGAGAAGTGGTACAGATCAAAGGTTTTGCTACTGTATTAATTAGTATCAATTAAAGGATTAGTACTCTGTGCCGTACTGGGCGATGAAGTGTAACCGTGTACACCTTCAGTAGAAGCCGAGTTTTGTGCCGCTGGCGACAACAATACATTTTCAGGTGATTTAATCTGGGTTTTAATGACTAACACGTGGTAGGCACACTAGTTTTATAATTTCTATAAAATGTGCGTCTTGTTTTGTATATCATAACATACAATGTGCATGGATATATATGTTTATCTGATTCAGTTCTTTGAATGCATTACGGTCATGTATTGGTAATACACATTTTGTGTATTTCATGTATTGTTTGTTGTCGCCATCAGTCCTTATAAAAACATAATTAATAATTTAATTTTAATTCAATTTTAATTCATTATTATTTTATGCAATACCGGTACATATTACACCAGTGTATCAGTAAACAGTTTTTACACCATCCACATTTCTCCCAAGAAATGAAAGTTACATTGTGACGCCATTCTTCAACTTCGAAAACTCGAACACCCGATAACTCGAAGTCATCATCGAAGTCCCGTGCACTTCGAGTTATCGAAGGTGTATTAGGTGTAGGATATTATATCTCTGACTCTACCATGCGCGCACATAAAGGTTTTAATGAATTAATTAAATTTCAGTATTAATGAATGACTTTTTTTGATCTTATGATTACTTCTCTGTTCTATACTGAGTGCATTCAAACTGTTATCGTGTATTTTACAGGTGATGTTGACGACTGGAAGAATTGGTTCACAGTGGCTCAGAATGAAGAATTTGATAAAACATTTAATGAAAAGATGAAACACTCAAAACTTATGAAAACATTTGTTTAACAAACATATACTAATATAACACAAAATTTACTTAGTTATTGACAAGTTAACACGAGTACTTACAGTAATATTGTCATGTGATAATTTTTTGAACTTTTCTTAATGAAATAGGCAAAAAATTATAATAGATCTATAACGTATTATATACTTTTGAATACATGTATTTCATTCAGAAAATTCAAATATTAATTATATAACAATATTCCTGGTAAAAACGTGGAATACTTGTTTGTCCATGGAACTAAATGTCTGAGGTCTAATCCATGTTCTGGTCTATTGAATGTATGGTTTCCGTTGTGTCAATATTATAGCCATTAAGCAGAAAATATGCATCAAACCGTGATGACAGCAGGTTTTAACTAAGTTTACCTTTTCTTGTTAATTAATTATATTTGGGTACATTTTGTATTGTTTCAAATAAAATGATTTTATATTCTTTTACATTTATATTTATATTTTATTATCTTGATCTAAATCCGACGTTACTTTTTTTAATGTCAACTACAAACATACCGGTCCATATCCAAATCACAATCCCAAAAACAAAGCAAAAACTTTGAATACTGGCAAATTGTGAACGTCTTTCAGGAGACGGTTGTCCCCGCGATATCAAATAACCGTGTAGAGTAGGAGTAGGTCAATGTTCATGACATGCATGTAGTTATTTGATCAAATTGCAGTATGAATGCCTAGTTCCATCCAATCATTACTTTATTTGGTAATGTGGTAAAGTGGCTATTAACTATAGAAATTTAATCGGATTATGTATTTCCTTTAGTATTGGAATGACATATTAGATTCTTCGTCTGCAAATCACCATAAAACATTTATTATTCTAATGAAACCAAAATCAGACAAAGCGTCTTGGAAACCATGCACTAGTCAAGTCCAAATGTTCATGCAACCCGGTGAATAAACTATTCCTTGCATCAACAAAACAACTAAAGGTTAAAAACTTTGATAAAAGACGTTTTGAAGGATTTAAATCATAAAACTTATATAAATATAGCAAAGTTTTAAGGTATAGTTTACACTCATAATTAAAAACTTGGATCAAGATCTTTGAAATTGTGAGACTTCGGTTGTTATTTTTTAGGAAATTTGAAAGTAATGATAGATTTATCCATGATAATGTAAAATCATTAGTACAAATGTACTCTTTGATCTTCGTCTAGGAGTTGAGTCGAGTGATGGTGTTTAACGTCCCAGTCAAGAAAATTCCACTTACATCGAGACGTCACCAGTATAGGCATAACGATCCAGCTGTATCTTTTGCACTTCTGGAAGTGAATTCGGGCGCTAGAACGGCGTTTAGAATCAAACACCGTCTGTCAGCTTGGACAGGGAGATAGCCATTGTTCTGTTGCTAATGGCAATTACAACACCGTCGACTTTGATACTTTGAATGCACATGACAGCTATATAGCTTACGGTATTTCTATTGTTCAAATTCAGTGCTCATAGAAAACCCAAAAATAAACGTACTTTTCAAAAAAAATCATAAGGAACACAATTTGTTAAATTAAATTTATCTGACCCCAAATACACATTTGGATGATGCCCAATAAGTGGTGTCATTTGAGCGACATTGATAAAACTCAAGTTATTCCTCCTACAGAACTGTGACATTAATTTAAAAATACACGCAGCCGAATAACTGTAAGGAGGTTGTTTCATTCAAAAATATCTCATTTAGATTAGTTTAAACAGTTAAAAGAATCGTTTTTAAGATAAAAGAAATTTTATTAAAATAATGTGCATTTTGGTGGGTACCGATCTGGTCCCAGTTTCACAATCATTCCATTGCTAAGATTTTCCTTAACTATTAACTTTAAGTTTTAAAACTTTAGATGTTGGAAATTTTAACTAAAAACCTAAAATATCAACTATCAATTGCAAGTTTGAGAATTTTAAATTGTTTAAGGTGTTACACGGACCATTTAGGAATTCCGCGTGTCATTTTAAAGATAGTTTCTAGATTAAAACATTTGCATTTCGTTTTGAAAAAAAAATTCATCAGTAGTTACAAAATGAGATAACAAAAATTTGCTTTCAAGTTTTAAACAGGCTGACTGGCAATTCGGCGGTTATCATGATCCGTCTCAAGTTGCCGGCAGATTTGAACCCGGCATAACAACGGATAAACGGACGGATAAAATGAAAAGTCAAATTAGACGACTTTTTTTCCATTTGGACGGTTATTTTGACTTCTTGCCTTTTCTATGCAGCAATGTATGATACCTGCTTCTCGTGCTTATGGTGTATTTGTTTCCCAATTAATACGCTATGGTAGTGAGAGCGTGTTCCCACTATGGGGACTTTATACAACGAAGCAGGTTGCTTGTAAATAAATTGTTGACTCAGAGATATTGCAACCTTAGGCTAATCACTCAAAAAGTTTTATGGTCGTCATCACAGTACTTATTGTTGCCATGATAACTGTCAAATTGATGTCTCTGTGTCCAGGATTGTCCTGGAGGTGCTTATCCTTTCCCGGTGTGGAAACGTCCACCGGATATCGCTGAGCAACGAAGCGAGAAAGAGAGAACGTATTTGGGTTAAGGTTACTAAATGCCAATTTTCCTTAAATCAGCTTATTAAGTGGTTTTATAAATAGCTTGCGCATTTACGAGGATGATTTTTACGTTGATTTCTGTTTACATGAGTGCGACCTAGGCCAAAGTAACAGAATATGAAGGAAAAATGACAGGTCTGCTCACCGCAAATTTAGGCTTAAAAGCGAAAGTATGCAACTGGTGAATAAAAAACGCCTACCGATATGTTTTATTGTTGGCGGAACTTACATTTATACACATATTAACAGATCATTGCCCCTGTATCTCTTACAAATCCCGCATAATTGTGTATTTGTTGATTGAAAATATCGTAGGGGTACTGCGTATTTGTTTGACGGTGTGCGGGTTATTGACAATGTTTGTTTCTCCAGTGTACGGGGGATTGCTGTTGTATTAATCAAAAACAAACATACTAATCCAATTCCGAATCACAATCAAGAAGCAAAGTAACTTTGGAACTGACAAGTTAGGTTAGACACGTGAACTTCCACCAGGGAAGTGAGGCCGGGTGCTCCGGAAGGATAAGTACCTCCTGTTTAGCTAGCTACACCCGCCATGTGTGTAATCAAAATTGTGTGAAAGGAACATGGAACTACGGGACGTCAAACATATCCAGGGCAATCCTAGACACAAAGACATCAAACTTATCAACAATACTGCGATTACGGCCATACAATTTTTGAGGGCCTTGATAAGCCTAGGCTTGCAATATCCCTGTGTCAACAATTTATTTGCAAGCAGTCTGCTTCGTTGTACAAAGTCCCTGTAGTGGGAACAAGCTCTACCATAGCGTATTAATTGGGAAACAAATACACCATAAGCAGGAGAAGCAGGTATATTGCTGCATAGAAAAGGAAAGTTGACAATAGAAAAATTGAAGTCATCACGTTTGTCATAAAGTTTCAAATGTTGCCTTTCGTGGGCGTCATAATTCAGGTGTAAGTCTAAATATGAAGCTGAACTTGAGTAATCAGTCGTGCCTTTTATTTCAAGCTCACTAGGATAGTTGATATTCACAAAGTCTCCAAATTAAGAACTGTTAAGAGACAGAACGTCATCTATATATCTGTATGTTGAGATGAATGATTTGGCGAGTCTTCTCTCCAGATTTAACAAGGTTCTGCATATATTCTGCTTCATAAGAATAAAGATACAAATCAGCAAGCAATGGTGCACAGTTTGTACCCATTGGTATACCGATTGTTTGCTGAAAACAATATTAAAAACACAACAAATTTATGTTATCTATCAAAAACATTTTGTTGATGGTATCTTCAGTATATTTTTGTTTGATTTAAGTTATGAATCACTGATTTCTTTCAGACAATTCCTCTGAAAATATTGAATAAGTAACCACTGTCACTTTGTTACATCCATAAAAGCTGGTGCTTCTTTGAATATATTATTTTAAGGAGGACGAGAAGCAAATATTATGAATTCAATATTTTCAAGTTCAAGAATCTTAAGGAATGATTGGGGAAACAAGAGCCTTGACATTTTCAAGCAATGTGTATATGTGATTGTATCAAGTAGAAATCGGTCAAAATCTCCACGTCAACATTTTCAGTGTGACGTAACAGTTTGAAGAACGACATCATCATTATACCGCGATGTTTGCCGTGAAAACAGGTACCTGTGCGCATTTATCCACAACACAGCAACATTGAGGCAGATATTTTATACAACAAGCAAATGAATACTACATTTATATTGCATGTGACTGCTTGAACTAGACATAAGGCTCTTATATTGTTAGAATTTCCGATATTTTTTTTTAAATTCAAGTAGTTTTGCGAGCATTTAAAATCGAGTGATACATAAATAGCTACGTCATAAATGACATCATAGCTTTGGTATCTGTTAGAATTTTTAAATAAAATACCGCAAAAAGATAGAAAATGAATTTTTATATATATTTTAAAAACGAAAAATGTTTTTGTGACAATTTGAGATTTTAACCAATTTCTACTTGATACAATCACATATATATGAGTTGAATGCACGAGAAAGGTATAAACAGCACCCTTTGTTGTAGTGTTTAACAATATTTCGGCTATTCACAAAGAACAGATTTTATTAACCTCTGAGGATAATTGATCATTCACGTTTTTGTACTAGCGCACATTTAGGACTTTTTAACGTGATTTGCTCATCACGAGTCGGCATACATCAGCCAAGTTTACCATCTCCGTAAATTATCCTGACACAGGGTGAACCAGTTGATACTCTGTAATCTTTATGAAAAAAAAAACACAAGGTAAGTAGGCAGTATCTCACATTTTAAGTCCTAGTCTTATGTATTGCCCTGCCAGTGATAATCATATAACATATAAGCTATCGTTCTCGTTAGACTACTGAAGCCATTGAGGCAGTCCCGGGGCGTTTTTGAGATATACTTCTTGGCAAAACTACTTGAAGAGCTTGTATCAAAAACTTTACTAGTTATCTCTAGCTATTTATCAGAATGTGTTCATTATCTCGTATCATGTATATATGAAACCAATATTTTATTCAGAAAAGGCAGATTTATATACAATTATTCTTAAATAGTTGACAAAGGGTTTGATAAGTATATTGCCTTTGAGAAAAGTCTATTATAATTGAGCATGATAATACATGTATATTTAAAGGAAATTGACATTATTGCAAGCCTAGGCTTAACAAGGCCTTCAAAAAGTTTTATGGTCGTCATCACAGTGTTGTTGATAAGTTTGATGTCCCTGTGTCTAGGATTGCCCTGGATAAATTTAACGTCCTATATTTTCATTTTCTTTTCACGCAATTTTGATTACACACATGGCGGGTGTAGCTAGCTGAACAGGAGGTGTTTACCCTTCCGGTTTACCTGCGGCCTCACTTTCCTGGTGGAAGTTCAAGTGTCTCACCTGACTTGTCAGTTCCGAAGTTTTTACTTTGCTTCTGGATTGTGATTCGGACATGGATTAGTATGTTTGTTTTTGATTATCCTTTCAATACCCCGTACAGAATGGAACTCAATACCCCGTACATTCGCATTATAAACAACACCAATACGCAGTACACCAACGATATTTTCAATCAACAAATACACAATTATGTGGGATTTGTAAGAGGTACAGGGGCAACGATAAAAAAGTACCTAGAATTGGAACTTTGGATACTCTGGAAAGTAGGAATGGACAATAAAAATTTTGAAAGAACAATGGGTGTAAATGGTATGGGAGAACGAAATGACAATGGCAGTAGACTCGTTGAATTCTGTAGTGAAAACAGTCTTGTCATAACTGGAACACTGTTTAAACATAGAGAATTCATAGAGCACTGGACGTCACCAGATGGAAACACAAACAACCAAATTGACCACATAATAATAAATGGCAAATATAGGAGATCCATCTTAGACACCAGAGTATTAAGAGGTGCTGACATAAATAGTGACAACCAACTTGTAATCAGCAAGATAAGACTCAAACTCTGTTCCAAGAAAAAGCACAGGAATAACACCCGCGCAACGTATAACACCAAGAAGCTGAAAGTGACGCAACATATAAATGAATTCCAAATAGAGCTAAGAAATCGATTCTCAGCATTAGAAAAGGAAAACGAGGACCACAATGTTGAGAGCTTATGAGAGAAAATAAAGGAAATATACAACGAAACAGTCAAGCAAACCTTAGGATTTAGGAAGAAAAAGACAAAAGATTGGATAAGCGCTGAGACCTTATACAAAATAGACAACAGGAAAAAGCTTAAATCCAAGATTAATAGCACTAAATCCCCAAGAATATCAGAAAACCTAAAGGAAGAATATAGGAGATTAGACAAAGAAATTAAAAAAGCGTGTAGGGAAGATAAGAGAAATTACATTAACCAGCAAATAGACGAGGCAGAAAAAGCAGCTCGAAGAGGAGAACAGGGAACTCTTTATCGAATCACAAAAAACATCAGTGGTAAATTCAAAAATGCCAATAGTGTAATACGTGACAAAAATGGAAAAGTAATAACAAAAGACTCTGAAAAACAAAAGAGATGGGAAGAACACTTTTCCGAAGTTCTTAATCGAGATCCACCCAGGAGATTAGCCAGAATAGAGACTAGCAGAGCAAATGAAAACATAAATGTAGAAGAAATAGAAGAAAGCGAGATCATCAAAGCAATACGAACGCTACAAAACAACAAGACCCCAGGCATAGATAACATCACTGCGGAAATGCTAAAAGCCGACACACCAACATCAGTCAAATGGCTAAAAACACTCTTTGACAAAATATGGCAAGAGGACATTACACCAAAGGATTGGTCTAAAGGAATACTAACCACCATACCGAAGAAAGGAGACCCAACAGTATGCTTAAATTGGAGGGGGATAACACTGTTATCGGTACCAAGTAAGATATTAGGCCAGATAATATTTAACAGAATCAGAGAAGGCATTGATAAAGACCTAAGGAAGGAACAGGCAGGAGTTATGTCAGGACGAAGAACAACAAACCAGATATTCATCTAAAGGAACATAGTAGAACAAAGTATTGAATGGCAAGCACCCCTATACATCAACTTCATCGATTATGAAAAAGCCTTTGATAGCCTACACAGAGAAACCCTTTGGAAACTCATGGACTCTTATGGCATTCCAGAAAAGCTTATCAACATAATAAAGAAGCTATATGAGGACAACCAAATTTGTATCATAAACAACAACTTGCAGACAGACTGGGTTAGAATAGTCAGCGGAGTAAAACAAGGGTTTGCATGTCTGGATTTATGTTTTTATTAGTTATGGACTGGGTGATGAAGAACAGCGTGGAAGGAAAGAACACAGGAATAAGATAGAAGTTTAACAACAAGCTAGAGGACTTAGACTATGCCGACGACATCGCATTACTATCAAGTAGATTCATTGACATCCAAAACAAAACATCAGCAGTAAGAGACTGGGCAGAAAAGACAGGGCTCAAAATCAACATCGGAAAGACAAACTAATTAGAATTAACACTGACAATACCAACCCAGTAAAAATAGACCAACAAGAGATAGAAGATGTATCTCGGAAATTACATACTTAGGATCAAAACTCAACAAGGAAGGAGGAACTACAGAAGACATTGATGCCAGGTTACAATGAGCAAGGCAGGCATCCATAGCCCTTAACAAAGTGTGGAAATCCAACATATACAGTAAAACAACTAAAGTGAGAATCTTCAACAGCAATGTCATCTCTGTCTTAATTTATGGAGCCGAGTGTTGGAAATTAACAAAAGTAGACATAAAGAAGCTAGAAACATTCCAGAGCAGATGCTTTTAAAGAAGAATAATGAAGATCTTTTCAACCGGGCCGAATAAAATAACAAATGAACACCTAAGAGAAAGAACGCAAACAACGTCAGTAGAAAAAACAATAAAATCAAGGCGATGGAGATATATAGGGCATGGTATTAAGAATTTAAAGAAATTATGAAAATGAAAAAATTTCATTGACCTGGGCTCCAGAAGGAAAGAGAAAGAGAGGAAGACCAAGAGAGACCTGGCGAAGAACAACAGAGAAAGAAGGAAACGATATTGGATGGCCAAGTTGGAGAACGGCAGAGAATGAAGCCTCAAATAGGACAAAGTGGAGCCTTATGCTCCACTAGGAGCGAAGAGGATAGGTAGGTAGGTATAATCTGGACAAATAGATAAATTTGATTGGTCAGCCTGAATCTGAATGTCACGTGGACGGTAAAATTGCAGGATGCATTGTGGGTATTGTTCATTTATAACGCGCGTACATTCAAATACTTCAAAAGTTTAATTTTTTCATTAAGTTTATGTTGTATAAATTTTTGTCCATCAAATCAAACTTTTTGTTATTTCTTTTGACAAATAAGACGGTGCTGAAATATAAAAAAAATAAAAAGTGTCTGTTCGAGAGTGCGAGTTACTTCCCTTGCCCAAATGACAGACGGCAAAGCTGCTGCAACCACCAGTGAAATGAATTTCGTGGCTATCGTCATTTTACAGCAATCAGTTTGATATTGTTTTGAAAAGGCTAGACACAATGGTGACTGGTTTAGAACTTGGCGACGCACGGGTTGAATTTATCGCCGATTATGTGCTAAAATCGATGAACATAAAACCAGACAAATGGATGAAAATGTACACCGATGAATGCAAACAGTTGTTTATAGACTTTTTTGAGAAAGCTGAGCTGTTGAAATTGATCATTGTGTTTTCTGGTGGTAATATTTCAACACAGTACGAATGGCCAACCAACCCAAAGGCTAAAGCATGCTATTTTGCAAAGCGATCCAGAGACCCACTACCCAAAGATCCATCCTTCAAAAATGCACTTTTATATGGAGATTTGTCCTATGTGCCTTTAGATCATCTTGCATCATTTGTGGACCAGGTATAATACAAAGTAACTGAATTAGAATTGTAACATTAAGTTGTTTGGTGATTTATTGGACAGTGATTTTTCAAATCAAGTCCAATGATTTAGCACTTTTTGATAGCCTATTTTCTGACATCATTTCCACCACTTTTGGACATCACCTGAAAAACTTAAGCCCCATGTCACTCTATACATGATGTGAATAAAAACACAATTGCCTTTGTCACAACATTGTCACAAGTCTGGCCAATTGCAATCTTGAAAGATATAGATGGGCTTTGCCACTGTACCATGTGATACCCCATATGGTTTCTGCAGAACAATTATTTCCATTGCCAATTTGCCATTGGAGATGGAATGGCCTCAGTTCACTTTACTCCAGGAAATTTCTACGTAAATGTTTTCTGCACAAAGGTTAAGGGGTATTGGTCATGTGGTTAATGATTACATGATTTGCTGTCAAACCCCATTTAATTTTAAATTGCACCTGAGTTATGTGAAGGGCCAGGTTTGATCCTCAGTCTGGACACTTGGTGATGAAGTTTATTTTTCTGACATTTCTTCCCTCATGTAACAAATATGTTTAGGCGATGATGTTTCAGTATATATGAAAAATAAGTCTTGATATTATTTATACTGATGTTTTTAAGAAATAATATTTTTATGTCTACATGTATAATGTCACAGAAAGTACTCTTGTTAATTCTTAATCAAACTCCCTCAGATGAACCTGCAATGCTTTACCACTTTTAATGACCACAGTGCAGCTCTCTAAAAATTCATGGTTGTCCCAAGGTTTGAACATGGGATATCCTGTATTTTATACAAGTGCTCTATCAATTGAGCTACCCAGACTGCAATAACAAAGAAGTCAGTGAAAATATATTCTTTTCAATGCACTGTGTCAACCCACAGTTGACAAGCCATATGAAACCTAATTTTTCTTAAAATGTGTTCCACATTCAGTTTCATTTGCAATGCAGGTATTGCCATACTGTTGCATATTGTCCTAATGCTATGCAGATCTATTAACCCTATACTTCAGTGTGGCTATGACCTATGTTTCCATTCCTGTTAGCTAAAATCGCCATTGGCTACTAATTTATGAGGAATTCTTTTAAAAAATAACCTATTTTAGCAATTTTGTGAAAAAATACTTTAAAAGGGACTATATTTTCACAATTTTTTTAAATTTGGCTACTACATGTACTAATAATTTTAAATTTGTGGAAACCTAGCTATGACTAATAGTGTAAGTGCATATGTCTGCTTTACACTTGTACTAGTGCTATAGTCCAGTCATTAGGTGATAAATAACTTGCAATTGACTATCTTCCAATGAAGGTGGTGGAGCTTGTATAATCATTCAATTCATGCCATGTAAACTGGATTACCAGTAAGCATTTCCTTGAATTAGAGTGATGGGCTAGGGAGGGTCATGTACTAATTAATTTAACATATATTGATCTGTCATTGAGAGAAAACCCTGTCCGTATCTGTAAGGAAAATCACTTTGGACCAGACTTAGTGTTTATAATAGGATTGACTGTATAATTTGAAGTGCAATAATTGTCTTATTCCCTTTTTATGCTTTAGAAAAGGGTGAGATTTATGATGGGCAACTGTTTTGTTTGTTTAAAGGTTGGTACTATCTGTTTACTCTGCTGCAGAGAAAAGTACAACGCTAATGTTTCAAAGATTTGAATGACACAGTTAAAAATCAATTAATCATTTACTTACATGAGCCGAGTGGTTGCTAATAATCCTAATTTCGATCTAATCCATGCATATAACTCCTTTAATACCGGTACACCAAAACGTATTTTGGATGGGTGTTGTTTTACAATGGTAAAAAATTTGACAAAATGGTGGCGTGTTATGTGACCGAAGAATATATTATTTACGTAGGTTCGCAAGAGGTAAAATGGTTGAGTTATAAAGTTTGAATTTACGTCAATTTTTTTCAAAAGTTTGATAATGCAGAAAGGTAGAACTTTAACTTTATTACTTTATTAAATCAATTTTGGTCATCCCAGTTACGCAAAAATCAATCTGTTCTTGAGCTGCACTAACCTACATAAATAGTCAACTCTTTCGTCATGACTATGTAACATGAAGAACCCCGCCAATTTGTAAAAAAGATAAACATTGTAAACACCCACCCAGGTTATTTTTTGTCGCATAAAATTAAATATTAAGTAAGGATGGAGCCGAAACAGGAAATTTTAGTAACGATTCGGCCCATGTAAGTGAAAGAATCATTTATTAATTGTACCCGTCATTGCAATCTTGCTTTCTTCGAAATAGGCTAAATAAACAGTAGTATCATAGCAATAAGTACATAGACTGATGTATGTGTTTTGTTTTAAATTGTAGGTTCTTGTGCCTGTGTTGTCAAATACAAGGAATCATGAAAAGTGGCCACAAGTTGTTTCTGCAGATGTTGTTCGTCACATAGACAGTTTGAAAAATAATGTCTATGTTGTGTCTGGTCAAGCAAAGGGAAAAACACTTCTACCTTTTCCAGTTGGAGCTGAGAAAATAGAGACTACTGATAATCAAAAGTATCTATATTTCATCTTATGATCTATATAATACATGTATATGTTATACAACAGATCAATGTATATGTGTGTCATTTTATGAAAAAATATTATTTAATGGGTTTCATTACAAGTAAACATGATCTATACTGCTATCAATGTGAGTTTAAAAGAAAAGTATCTTAAGATTTAGCTTACTAGATGTTTAATGAGGGAACATTTGCTATAACTTCTGTAGCAGTAACTAGTTGGATTCACCAAAGACCTTATTAATCTGTGCTTTTAAACCTTATGTTTTTAAGACCTCTGATTCAGGTTTGAATGGTATGGATGATTAAAGTACATGTATGTACAATAACCTTTTGTGTATATTGATTTAAACAATGTTTTAATGATTGTGTTATAATAATTGTTTTGTATTTTAGATTGATGATGCATGATAGATTACTGATCCATGCTATTGAATCTGTGGTCATTGAATGGACACATCAGATAAGAGATGTCCTCAAAAGAGACTCTGCTCAACCATTGTTAGAAGGACTTGACCCAACTCCATTTGTTGAAATTGACTTTTGGAAGAATAAATGTGCAAACCTTGAATGTATTTATCAACAGGTAAGATTTATAACTAATACTTAGCTATGGCTGCTATTTCATTTAGAAATCAATATAAATTGTCATTCATAATCATTTCAATTAAATTAATTGTAAATACATTGTACTTATAATTATCAATAGATATGAATCTATACTTTTTTTCTAACTCAAACATGTCATTCTTCAAATTTTTCAAATGGTCGGTGAAAGCTGATAGTCATACTTTCAAAATATATGATCACAAAAAACTGTGACATGTTTCTGTTAACCCTAAAGAATGCAGTAAGTAATTTGTATGTTATAATGTTTCTGCACATATTATTGTACTTTCTTTTGATTATCTAGCTCTGCAATTCAAAAGTCAAGAAAATGGCAGAGCTTTTACAGAAAACACAGAGTAGTTACTTCCCAGCATTTAAAGATGTATTTCAAGATGTTGTTTCTGGTAGGTTTTATCATGATAAAAAATGTTGTTTTTAGCTCACCTGGCCTAAAGGCCATGTGAGCTTTTGCCATCACTTGGCGTCCGTCGTCCGTCAGTCCGTCCGCCCGTCTGTAAACTTTTCACATTTTGGCTATCTCCTCTAAAACCCCATAACCAATTTTAACCAAACTTTACAGCAATGATGTATAAAAGGTCCTTTACATAGATTGCCAAAATTTTTCTGATCTGCCAAAAAACATGGCTGCCAGTGCAGAAGATAGTTTAACATTGGACCCTATGGGAAAAACGAATTTTTGGCTATCTCCTCAGAAATGACTGAAGCGAATTTAACCAAACTTAACAGAAATTGTATAGAAGGTCCTTTACTTAGATTGCCAAAATTTTTCTGATCTGCCAAAAAACATGGCCGCCAGAGCAGAAGATAGTTTAACATTGGACCCTATGGGAAAAGCATATATATGCTATCTCCTCTGAATCTAGTGAAGCAAATTGAATCAAACTTTACAGGAATGATGTATAGAAGGTCCTTTACATAGATTGCCAAAATTTTTCTGATTGGCCAAAAAACATGGCTGCCAGCGCAAAAGATAGTTTAACATTGGACCCTATGGGAAAAATGCATTTTTGACTATGTCCTCAGATATGACTAAAGCAAATTTAACAAAACTTCACAGGAATGATGTATAGAACGTCCTTTACTTAGATTGCCAAAATTTTTCTGATCCACCAAAAAACATAGCCACCAGCGCAGAAGATAGTTTAACATTGGACCCTATGGGAAAAGCATATATATGCTATTTCCTCTGAAGCTTGGGAAGCAAATTGAACCAAACTTTACAGGAATGATGTATAGAAGGTCCTTTACATAGATTGCCAAAATTTTTCTGATTGGCCAAAAAACATGGCTGCCAGCGCAAAAGATAGTTTAACATTGGACCCTATGGGAAAAATGCATTTTTGACTATGTCCTCAGATATGACTAAAGCAAATTTAACAAAACTTCACAGGAATGATGTATAGAACGTCCTTTACTTAGATTGCCAAAATTTTTCTGATCCACCAAAAAACATAGCCACCAGCGCAGAGATAGTTTAACATTGGACCCTATGGGAAAAGCATATATATGCTATTTCCTCTGAAGCTTGGGAAGCAAATTGAACCAAACTTTACAGGAATGATGTATAGAAGGTCCTTTACATAGATTGCCAAAATTTTCCTGATTGGCCAAAAAACATGGCTGCCAGCGCAAAAGGTAGTTTAACATTGGACCCTATGGGAAAAACACATTTTTGACTATGTCCTCAGAAATGACTGAAGCAAATTGAACCAAACTTTACAGGAATGATGTATAGAAGGTCCTTTACATAGATTGCCAAAATTTTCCTGATCTGCCATAAAACATGGCTGCCAGTGGAGAACATTGTTTCACATTGGACCCTATGGGAAAAGCATATATTTGCTATTTCCGTTGAAGCTACTAAAGCAAATTGAATCAAACTTTACAGGAATGATGTATGGATGGTTCTTTACTTAGATTGTGGACATTTTTTTGATCCGCCAAAACAGATGGCTGCCAGCACAGAACATAGTTTAACCCTATGGGAATAGCATATATTTGCTATCTCCTCTAAAGCTACTGAAGCAAATTGAACCAAACTTTTTGGGAATGATGTATGGAAGGTCCTTTACTTAGATTGACAAATTCAAATTGCCCGTTTCATTTACAATAAAGGCAAAACACTTTCAAAATCTCGGAAGCTGAAATTTCATTGGACAATAAATGTTACAACAATGGCTCATTCACATATGCCCCTAAACGGTGTTTCCTCAGATCTCCCACTCCGCGCCTATATCAAAAATGGCGGAGCAAGTGAGAGATGTGATTTTAATCAGATTGAAAAAACTGTGAATGGTACATATAGTTCTACAGTGATTTCCTTAGCCATTCTGTCTGATATAAACAGTGCATTTTTTCATCACTGGAATACAAATTTGCTTTAAAAGCATTTTAGTCAGGTGAGCGATACAGGCTCAGCCACACTGAGCCTCTGGTTTTTTCATGAAGTCACTGTTTGGTCTAATTTTCACTGCCTAGTGTAACAGGCACTGTTTATTTAAAACATGTTTGATTCACATTATATATATTATAATAGTTTTATGAACACAAAGTTCTTTTGAATATTTTCAGCACTGGATGAAGCTTATGACATTGATCTGTTCTTAAAACCTCTTCGTCATCACTTTGAAGATTATGAACAGGCTGAATTTGATGAGAGTATTCCATTATTGGGACCTATGATGCATTGTGTTTGTTTGGTTTGGGCAAACTCTCAGTATTACAATACACCTGCCAGAATTATTGTAATTTTACAAGAAATATGCAATATGATCATAAACCAGGTAAATGATTCAGTTTTCTTCAATATTTCTATATTGAAACAAATTATTGTGTTTTATTAGAAGTAATTTATGTGCAATTAACCAGGCAACCAGGACTTTCATGAACATTTGATGTTAAGTATATACTTAACTTTTATTTGTTGGCAGTGCTATATATTATTAACTTTTTAACTCGCTGTTGATGTAATTATTTCTGTAGGCACGAAACTTTCTTGATCCTGCAGAAATATTCAAAGGAGAGGTTGAAGAAAACTATTGACAAAGTTTGTAAGACAGTAGATGTGCTGCATGCCTTCAAAGAAACTTATGAAGATCACAAGTCTAGTTTAAAGAATTATTTCAAAGACAGAGAGCCAAGAGAGTGGGAATATTCTCCAAAATTGGTGTTTGCTCGTTTTGATAAATTTATGGAGCGGGTTGATACTGTTAAGGTGACTATAGGGAAATCATTATTTGATAGAATTCATATAATACTGTGAAATCATTAATTTTCGTTGGGGATCAATTTTCGTGGTTTTAGTGGACAGTCTGAACCACGAATTTACGACTACCACGAAATATTAACCTCAAGTAAAAAGACAAGATATATGATAACTAATGGACATGCATATATGTACCATATTTTTTGCTCTAGCGTAACTCGCACATAAACACAAACATTTAACGAGGTAAAGATGAGTGGATGTTTGATTTAATTATGAAAATTATTTAAGTACATATATTATGTTTAATAAATTCTTCATTAATTTTTTTAAATGTTTGTTTTCAATTAGGAACTGGTCTGGACGATAGGGACAGACAGGTTTCTAACCGTAACTTTTATCATCAATTATGGCCCGTCTCATTTAAATTCCAATCCGATTACATATTAATTAAATAAACATTTTAACAATCTCTATAAACCTGTTTTATATTTATTATTACTAAGTCAGTTGTTTGATTTCTAAAAACGAAACTTCATTCGAATCGGTAAGAGCCGCCATTGTTACTCTCGTAAACAGCTGATTAAGTCATCAGAGGTCAATAATTAGAATTTTTATAAAGTTGCCGATGTCACAGAAAAACATTCAGTTTCGTGTAAAGTGATTATAAAACACGTTGTGATTGATGTTCTATGCATAAACTGTTAAATCTAAATTAATTACCGCTTATTTGTACAACGTAACAGGTAGATCTACTCAGGCCAGGTGTCACATCGCTTGTGTACTTGTTGTTACTGATATAATGATTACAGGTAATTAGCGCCTACCCAAGACTTAGTCATTAATCCGCGTCTCTGTCACGGTTTATTGCTTTCTTATTTCAACAAATAACTTTTTCTATAGGTGCCGATAAACAAACAAATGATGACTTCCTACCCGTTATCAAGGCTCAAAGGACAAACTACATTTTTGACATAACAGAAAAACCACGAATTTACGTCCCAACGAAATGTTATTTTTTACCGATTCCACGAAAATTGGACCCAACGAAAATTAATGATTTCACAGTAATATAAATATTATGCTAACAAAACATTTGACAGACAGGTCAATTAGGTCATAGAGTTTAGATATATAAGTTATATATATACACAAATCTTCAGTTTTCAAGATAAGACCAGGAATTCTGGAAGAGTATTCTATATAAAATAGATGAATTCAAATTGCAGTTGCAAAACTTGTACTTGGTAATAGGGGTGTGCAATATTACCGGTATACCGGTATATTGCGGTATGGCAGGGTCGATACAATATACCGGTACGCAAAATAAAAAACCGGTATACCGCGGAAATTAAAAAAAATCAGTAGATTATGCTTTACGGTCATTATTTTGTTAATTAACACTCAATAGACCTAATATCATCTTTATCTCGTAAGTGTTTGTCAACTACATACAACATAAAGCGCGTCTGAGTTACAGACATGTATACATGTTATAACCGATAATGGCAGTCGACGAAGTAAAACTTGTCAAAAACAAATGAGCAAAGGCAAAAGTGTGGGAACATTTTAAATTTAGGCAAATAGCGGGGACTATTAATGAAAATATAGCAGTATGCACTGTCTGTAATGCAGACGTTAATTATGCTGGGGGTACAAGTAATCTTACTTCGCACATTCGCTGCCATCACCCAAACTTGGATGCCGGTTCGTTTATCTTTTAAGCATTCATTAACTTTGCAATATATTGCAATATGTATTGCAATATTTTCTCAAATATTGCAATATATTGCAATATGCTTTTTTTCCCAATACCCACCCCTACTTGGTAATAGTCAATGCAACCAGTAACATGAATCAGTTATTTTTGTCAAATCAGAGTTAATATATGGTATAAGTTCTCCACTGAATGTAAGACAGTTAAACAATAGAAAAACTATTATATTTAAATGAAAAGTTATGTAACAGGGAAAGAAAAAATGTCATGGTGAACCCAGGACTTTCCCAATATTAGTGATACACACTTACAATTGAGCTGCTTGGTAAACTAGCAAGCCCACACTCCACTTAATTATCCCATCTTTATTTGGATCCAGTTATTTTGAATCAAAACTACCACATCCCACCCTAAACTGGCCTATTTTCCAGCCACTTCACAGGGTCTGTTGACCACCTAACTGTAACAGAAATGGAAAATGCACTGGTGGAAAAGCTGGACTCTTAACCTAGGACCTTCTGGATAATTTGCAGTGCTAAGCTGCCTGTCGACCTATTGAGGCTGATCTGCTTAATTGATAAACAGCTGAACAATTTATAAGTTCCTATTTATAACCAGATTGAATTTTGATGTTTTTGTACATGAAAGAAAACTAGAAACTTAGTAACTGAGTTTTAATGTCTTGGAACACTTAAACACAATACATGTACATTTATTTAAATTATTAATTTTTTATTCAAGGAATTGATGGAAACAGCTTTAGAGTTCCTGAAACTTGAAAAGGTTGAGTTTGGTGGAATTAAAGGAAAAGTTCTTAGTGCCCAGGTTTTACAAATGTTTGAAGAATTCAATGAAGAGTATAAAATCTTCACTGAAAGAACATATGACTGTCTGGATCCAAACAGTGATGTAAGATAATCATTTCATTTGAACCTTTTTGTAACATATTATTTTGTTTCATACAGCTAGTTTATGATAAGTTTCAATGGTTTTCATGCATTTCAATACCAACTACAAATAATTTATTTAAAATCAAACAGGTGTCAAAATTTTAACATGGATATTTATTGTGCAGTAAAAAATTGTATTCAAAACTATACTTCAGAAATTTAGTTGTACAGGTATGTGATTTCTATTTTCTAATGTTTTGCTAGATTGAGTTTATAAACCAGAGATGACATAACTGTTGTTTTAAAATTCCATTAATTTTCAGGAGTTCCTGAATGATTACAATAACTTCACAATCAAAATAGGAGATTTTGATAGACGTCTTGCTACCATTATTTGCCAGGCCTTTGATGACTGTTCAGGAGTGGAATCTCTCTTCAAAGTATGTATTGATTAAAACCATACATGCCATATTTTTATGGGAGTAAACTGTGAGATTGGTGGCAATTTTAAGGGAGTTTTGAAAAAAATAAGGGAGGTTTTACGTAAACCTGTAATGCAGACAATTTTCGCGTATTCTTAGGTTTTTTGAGAACTATAAATGCTTTTGTATTTTGCCACAGCTTGATGTCTTTTTCAGAGTAATTTAGTGTTCATTACATTATATACAATATTTAAAAAATGTGCATTTTGTCAAAACATTAAATAAAACACCAGAGTAGATTTTTATTACAAATAATTTTCTTTCTTTTTTCATTTTATCAATGAAAAAATTTATTCATTAGATACCCACATTACATATTCAAGACTTTTTATTATTAAGCTACAAGTAAGACTAAATAGAAAATCCATGGGACACAATAAGATCTTATATTGTTAAGTACATTTTTTTTATTCAACTGTTCAATGAAAGAATGTGTTTTATTTTTTATCTGGAAAAATAAATAAGTTACACAACAAAAACCTGCTTTCAGATGTTTCCTTTCCATAATCATTTTATTAATGAAAAGTTTTATTCATCCAAACAATCGCCAAACAGAAAGTACTGTCAAACATGTGCTTCCAGTTTAATTTGTTTACTTTCTGTAGCAACATGATTATTCCCCTTGATATACTTTGTACATGTTGGGTTAACGACTATTTTATCGGGTTAAGAGTTAAAACATGGATGCTACAGTACGACTTTTGGTGGTCACTTCATACAGCTTTTTCCATGAAATTTGGGTATATTTAGAAGAAAAATAAAGAGATCATGATTTTAATTGCGTTATACAGCCTTCATTTAAATAAAGAATACATAAAAAGGTAAATTTTTTCCATCTGTCTTATGCTATTCACATCGTTTTCCATCCAAAAAATTCCCTGTTCAGAAAAAATAGTTTCTCTCTTCCTCTGGTGCCTGATATGTGATTGGATTTTTTACAAAGAAAGAACAATATTTGTGTAATTATTTATCTATCACAAATGATAAATCTATACACGTGTATCTTAAATTAAATGACCAAGTACACCATGAAGGTGACAACGCGTGTCCACTTGCCGATTAGGGGATTATCTACGGTACATTGCACACGACTTTGGACACTTCAAACCATGTTTATTCAGTAATCATCCCTACTGATCAGCTGATTGGCGTAGCTTCTTTGAAAAAAATTAAAGGGAGGCATAGCAATTTTCCGTGAGAAATCGATCTAACGCCGGGAGTTTCAAAAATAAGCAAATATCCGTGAGGTTTTGTCTCACGGCGTGAGATATGGCATGTATGATTAAAACAGCATTGAGTATATCCAATGGAAGCTGTTTAAACCAAACTTCCTTGCTATATTTTGTTGGAAATGAAATTATTATATCCTGGCTCTCAAGACAGGTCTACTTGTTTTAAGTTGTAAAGCTTGAACATAATACAGAGGCCTGTTTAACATGGTGTATATAATCGTTCAACAGTGATTTTGTGCAATGAACATAGTCACTACCGTAAGGTTGTTTACCTTAGATTCAAGATCAAGTCCAAGAGACATTGGTTTTAATAGAATTGCAAGCCTCAAAACATACCTCTTTTAGCGTTTGTGATACTCTAGATATGAATACATGTCCCAATGTCATTTGGAATTAGGTATGTTTTAATAGATTTTCTTTTCTAAAAATACTTTATATGCTCAAAGCAATGTAACATTAACATCAAGTGCAACAAATATGCCCTAAATTTTCAAGTCTTTGTGTATATTATAGTTAATCAAAAACGATATCCAATCAGTTGATTTCTGGAGATCTGGTTATAACAATAAATCAAATTACACAATTCTTTGTCTAATTTTAAAAGAAAAAGGAATCACATTTTGATTCTATTTTTACAAACAGAGAGTAATCTCTGGGAGTACTGTCACGAGAGCCGTTTGTAAAATCCGGACAGGCTGAACAACCGCTAATTGACAAACCTTGCGCAAACTATAATAATGTAGTGCGGGTATTGAGCGTCATTTATGAGAACATTGGTATAAGTGTGCAAATAATCGATGTATACATTATGCTGTATGGAATATGAAAATGAATATGCATCATTGTTTAAAACTATTTGGCAATGTCTACATAATATAGTTCTCCCATTACTAGCGTATGAATTCTGAAAATACACCGTAACCGATTTATGAATGAGGTATTCATTCGTAAACTCTGATCATTAAACATACAGCGAGTACCGGACACGTTTATAAGCCGTTATTTGATTGGTTAAATATTTCGTTTTACTCTGCTGTCATGAACATTTGATAAAAAATTTCCACATTATTTTTTTTCATATTTATATATTTAATCTTTATTTATTCATAAAATGTGCATCTTTAAAAAAAAGTTGATTTCAACCAATCGCCTCTGTGTAAATCGGATCGTTAGCTTGCTTTGACCGTTCTGTAGTTTCCACCACTATGGGCGAACCGCCGTCACGAGACGTCTCTGTTGATAGCGTTAAAACTTAAAATAAAGTTACTAATTTAAAATCGCAATTAAAACCATGTTCCACGTGGTGATAGCGTACAGGGCGAACTACTTTGAATGAAGCCGTGTTAGTTTTAAGTTCATCAGACGTAGGTGTAGTCAAAGAGCTGAATATCGTTGTTTATTTCATGCTCGTTGTCAGTCTTTTCATATGAAAATCGGCCCTGAAAAAAGACTTTTCAGGCGGTTTTAATCGTGCACCTGTACATAGACTTCATTCCGGCATATACACCAAAGTGCGAGAATACTTAGTGGTTTTACACTGTACAGTACAGCTCAAGTGGATACGTGAATTTCCACCGCCGCGGTGTTTTTTAATCTGTGACCGCAAAATTTCTTGTGGATTCAGGTGGGAATTATCTGACCACCGCGATTTGTGGTGCACGATTTTGCCGGTGGTAAAATATTGTAAGGACCAGTCCACCGGATCGTCCACCGCGGTCATCAGTGTATTATAATAATTTGTGTTTTCCAAACGTTACCCTTACAGTTAAAGATCCTCGATACACACACACACGTGAACAAGGTATCACTGCTGGCAAACAGTGACAAGACGCAAGTTTCACAACAATTTCTTCTTAAATTGGACATTTTCCCCCAATAGCTGGATGTGTATAGTAAATTTGTCAGATTTCATTTAAGGAAAATCTTAGCCAGCACTTTGTTTTTACCTTAGTCAAATTTGTAATGCGCACACACAAAGTGGCAGTATCATCAGCGATTGATGGCGGCCGCAGACTGGTAGAAGTAGAAGTAGAAATATAAACTGACAAACTGCCCGTCGATTCGAACCTTGGTGGCGAAAGGTAGAGGATCACTTTGGAAAATTCGGCCACTGAGGCCTCGACAAGCAGAGATGATTGGTTGATTGAATGGGGTTTTACGTTCAGTCAAGAATCTATCACATTTATCGAGACAAAACCAGCTATAGGTGAAATGACAGAATTATTTATCTTTGCAGTGCACACGGTAATTACTGGAATGGTTTTTTAGAGCGCCGCGCTTACCACGACACGGAGCATCAATTTTTAATGTCGCTTTTAATTGAATTTCCAAATAGCTAGTGTTTAATTACATGTGACATTCTAAAAAAAAAAAAAACACCAAAAAAAACAAAAAACAAAAAAAAAAGATGTCTTTTATATAGTACATAGGGTAAGATAGTACGTGTGTACTCATATATAATACACAGACAAGTCTGTTGCGGGGGTGGTTAATTGAAAGTATCTCTATTGTCCGTGCAACCGTCTACTCGTCCTTGTCGGCAAGCTTTGAACAAAAGCTTGAAAGGCTAATACACGTCACTTTGTTGAATACCGCAGTATCGATGTGCACGTGCTTAGGTTTCAGATTATGATGGACAAGTTGCGGGGGTGGTTTATTGAAAATGGTAGTGTGCGTTCAACCGTCTAATCGTCTTTGTCGGCAAGCTTTGGAAAAAAGTTTTAAAACGAGAGCTTAGAAGGGCTTGTACATGCCACTGTGTGAAATTACAATCAGTTACACTTGCTTAATGAGGTGATGAAAACATACACGCCGAAAAAAAACGTGCACACTGGTAATTTTTTAAAACTTCATATTGTGGGAAAAAAAACAACTTTAATTTTTTTATTGGGGTGGGTGGTTTAGTATCATTAAAACATATTTGGGTCTAGAATTCAGGTTCGAATAATCTGTGGTATTCGATTTTTTTAATAGATAAAAATTTTAATGAATGACGGGAACTTCTAATAACTGTAGGCATTTGAAAAATCGAAGTTTGAATAAACTAAGTTAGACTGTACATGTACTTAGATAACGTGATAATCCATCAATGGTTAAAGTGTAATTCATTTTCAATCAACATCGCGGTGGAGATTTTTCCTGCCGGCGGACGATTTTACTGTCCACCGCGGCAGGAATATTTTTAATCCGTCATTTATTCAGTTGCGGTGAATGTCTTTAGAACACGGTGGACCGCGGTGGAAAATTAATCCCTTTTGACACCGCGGCCGCGGTTGAAATTCACGTATCCACTTGAGCTGTACATGTAGTTGGAAAATCCTGACGTTATTTTTTTTTTTTTTTAATATTAAAAACGAACCGTGAGTGATCGTTGTTTGATTTTCTTCAGTTGAGAAATGCTTCAAATCTTGGAATCTTGATAAATTGCTAGACTTTCATATTTGGTATCATCGACATGATACTTGTCAGATGCGTTTGATTGCTACCTTTTTTGTTAACGAATTGCAAATAATGAAAACTATCGTAACTGCCCAGAGTGACCTCATAAGTGATTTTCTAGATTTGAACTTTTAATTTGGTATTTGCAAGCTCATAATGTATATAATTTGCTTTTTAAGCAGCAATCATTAAAGCAATTTCTTTGCAACTTTTCTTTTTTGTGTGAGCCGCGGTGTTGAATTGTCGCTTGCCTTGAAGGCTGCTCGTTGTCCATAATCAGAACGGTACCATACCAGAAGGCTTCGTGCTTATAATATAACTACATGTATATCGGTGTAAAACATTTATGTGAGGCTTTCTATTCCAGTCTCTCTGTTTTCCTGAAAATTTCATTTTGGTCTAATAGTGAATGTTTGGCTTGAAGGGTGATTTGCGCCGCAATACGTTACTCTCACGCACAATACCGAAATCTTTGACAGCAGCGACATGTTAGGATAAAATGTATTTGTGGCAAAGCTTTTCTTGCGATAAATTGCTCTGCAGGATATAAAGAATAAACTCAACCCAACTGAAAAATTAATAATCTACGTAGTCTTGGTAGATAACTTCGTACGTCACTGAGTGTGTAAAACGGGGAGTGCCACTATATTCATATTAAATGATCGATGCTGAAAGAAAGATAGCAAATCTTAATGTTTGGCAGTGAACCGCCCCAATTAAGCGGCCCTTCATTTTGGGGCTTGGTCGTGGTAGCGAACACACTAAGTGGATTCTACTTTGCGATTTTCCCCGGAATTTTTCGGGTCCGGATTGTCATTTTATTGCCGTTTTACAGTACTATTACTGTCGGCATTTCCGATAATGAAAAAAGGTGCCGATTTCTCACTTGTACAGGTGACATTTACTTGAAATAAAGTGGTATATCTTTATGAAACTCGATTAAAGATCAGGGAACTATACTCTACACTTCTGAGAATAATCTTATTGAGTTTTTACTAAGAAAAACGATCTAGTGTTGTATGACCAAGGTATGAAAATATAAAGTGTTTGAATGTTAAAAAAAGCGAAAAAAAAACGTATTTTGAAGAAAAAAAATATTGTTGATCCTGTATTCTTGTTCAAGTGTTTTGTTGCTGTGGTTAAGCGTCTATCAGCTGAACAAATTCAAAAAGAGATAAATAATATTGACAATAAATATTTATATGCCACTAAGGTCAATTTCAGAAGACTTTGTTTTAAACCGGGAGAAACGAGGTGGGGAATGTGGTCGAAGCCGCTGTTTATATCGTGAGGGTTAGCATGTTTGCAGTGGTAACATTCATAGGTATTCTTACTTTTTGAACATATGGCCTTAATTAGCTCACCTGGCCATAGGCTATGTGAGCTTTTATCATGACTTTGTATGTGCCTGCCATTTGTCTGTAAACTTCTCAAAATCTCAAAAAATCTTCGCTGAAACTGATAAATGAAGTTGCTTGAAACTTCGTAGCATGTTTTCTACAAAGAATCCTCAATTTGGAGTGATCCGACAACTTTTCAGCAGTGCAGAATGTATGCCTACTTTGAAAACACTTCTGTGAAAAAAACTTGTGAAGAATAATACTTATTGGAAAAATGAGACTCAGTGCAATCTTGACTTGTACTTAAAAACTGGCACAGTTATAACATCCTTCATGATGATAGGTAATTAGCAATTGTAAAAGACGCTTGCATTTTGTTCTCGCTCTCTGTTCGCTGGGCACCTTCGGTGCTTTGATTAAATCTTTTATAAATTTGTTTTATAGTTGATAGACATCATGGGTACATTACTTGATAGAGAAGTAATAAGAAAAGACTTTGATGAAAAATATCCAAAAATAGTTCAAATAATGCATGATGAATGGATAAAGCCAAGTTGATTTATGACGAGCAAATGCTACACAAGAAGCAAGCTGGCCAGATTTCATTGCACAAAAACATGCCAAAGGTTTCTGGAAGTTTGAAGTGGGCAAAGGAGCTTTTAGATAGAATAGCCATACCAATGAGTAGTTTCAGATCAATTGATCATAGGTATGTACTTTAAGATCAATTCTAAATCCAGCAACAATTCTATCAAGCTGCTTGTTATACCGTAGGTTACCTGTTGTAGCTATCTGAATATTTGTGCTAAAACATGAATGTATTTAGCATCTGGATCAGAATCTATTGCAACACTTCTCTTTGATTAATTCTGATGATAATGAATTATTTACTGTCAGAGTTTATGTAAATATAAAAATTGTATTTGTAATGGTTTAATTTATTATTTTTTTTAATGTTTGAAAGTGTGTATTTATGGACTGGTGGTGTGAAATAAGTAGGGTAGCTGAGGACCCTCTAATAGTACTATATCTACATTTAACATTTACTCCTGTGTACATTCAAAGCCAGGAACTTTACATTCATTGATCCAATGTGTTTTTGTCCATTTTGGTCGTGTTTGGTCATTTCTATCAATTACGTGTACTTTGTCTTGTTCTTGGGTACTTAGGATGCTGCCAAGTACCAACTAGTGTGTTTTCAGTATGTTCTTCATTTACAAATTTCTTTTTTCTGTAAGTAATGATCATCATTTGAATCTGTTGTAGCTGCATGCAAGGAGAAGAAGCCAAACTTGTGTTCAAGAAGTATGAGGAAATGTTACAGCTTCTTAACAAGTATGTATCACATATATAATGATATTCAGAGTTTGAATGTGGGATTTGTTCTTGATTCTTTGGTTCATTACATAATTTGTATTTATTTGTGTTATGAACATAACCCAGAATCAGTTTCTTTTAGATACAAGTGTTCACGTTATAATACTATCTTCAAAATAATGCGGAATTTTACATTTTGCAAATATTCATGAGATTAGAATAAAAACAACACAAAAAATAGAATTTTGCCCTGTGCAAGTGTCAACATCTTTGTCCAATGGTTATTTTTTGGACTTATATGCATAGGTACTGATGTTTTGACAGGTTTTGTTTTACTAAATGTTTTGTCAAATACATAAAGTAAATTAAATTTTAATACATTTTTTTAAGTATAGTCAAACCTGTCTATAAAGGCCATCCAAGGGAATCGGTAAAAGTGGCCTTTATGGGCAGGTGGCCTATATATACTAGTTCAAATAATATGAATAAAGAACAATTGGGATACAATTCTACTGACCTTTAAGGCAGGTTCGACTGTAGTCCTAATAATTAGATCTTTTACTTTTTAGCTGTTGTGACTGATTTTAATATTTTTGTTTGTTTTTATTTATAGTTGGGACAATCAAGTTTACAGTGAATGGACACAAGGTGTAGATCAAGCCTGTTCCTTCAATCTTAACCAGCCATTGTTAGTCAGAAATAAACACACTAGTTTGTTGTCTGTTAACTTTGACAAAGAACTTACAGCTGTCCTACGAGAAGTCAAATACCTAGAGATGAGAGCTCAAGAAGAAATTCCAGCAAGTGCCAGTGCAGTATTTGCTAAAAACAATACACTGTGGCAATATGTAACCAATTTAAACTTAACAGTACACTTATACAACAAAGTGCGCAATAATGTTTTAGCTGTAGAATTCCCATTGATTGAAGGGCAGTTGGATGAAATTGATCTGCAATTGGAACAAGCAGAGACATCCTTAAACTGGAATAGTGAAGGTATATTTACATAATATTTTATATACATATTTTACCACATGTAAAATATTCATCCATTTTGAAAGGGGATCTCTAGCTCTTGCATATTTAAGAATTAATATTTATATGATTACAAGTGCTATGTAATTATCTTACTTTAAAACTTTTAGGCCTTTCATTTAATTAATGATATAAACAACAGCCATTTCAGAATGAAGCTTTCAATTGAACGCTGGTTAAATAAAAATTAAAAAAATTTCCCTAATTTTCTCTTCTAGACAATGATTATGATAAGATACAAATGAAAAGTCTGAATAAATGGTGACAAGTTTTTCTTGTAATTGTATTCAATTTTCAAATTGTGTGATCAATTTTTATTATTAGTTGGTTTAGGTAATCAACTAATGTTTAATTAATTTTACTTACCGGAAAACAGCTACAAAGTTGTTCAAAGTTTAAGTCTAACATTGGAAATTATCACCACAGATGTGAAACTATTATTGTCCTGCTTAGCTCTGCATAAGTGCAATATTAAGATCCAAAGTAAACAATTTTAAAAAAATTATTGGTTATAGAAACTTTGAGGGATGTTTTGATTAGTAAAATCTTGGATACATTTTGTGTACAACATTTGCGGTATTGATGTGGTCTAATAAAGAAGTTATGTGAACAATTTCTTTATCAGTTCTCTCTGATTTAAGTGTTGAAAATAGTTTGTCAAGGTACTTTTTATTTGAAAAAAAGTTTAATAAGCTAATATACTTGTAATGTGTAAATGTGTCTTTAAAATCAGGAGCCTGGGATTACATTCAGAAAATCAGAGATGGTGTTATAGAGTTGGAGAGTAGTGTACAAAAAGCTAAAAATAATGTTGAAGAGATACAAAAGCTAATGGCTACATGGAATAAATCACCATTATTTGAAAGAAAAGAGGACAAACATGACACACTTCTTAATCTTGATGATAGAAAAGAAAGATTAGAGAAAAGATATAATGAGATCAAATTAGTTGGTGAAAAAATACATACACTTCTGCAGGTCAACCCCAGTAGATATAACTAGTATTTGGTTTTATTGTTTAATTAAGAACATTTTACAGTTTTGTTATTTTACTACATGTGTTTTATTTTGATTTACAGTTACATGTATTTGTGTGGCAATTTTTTGGGCAGAAATCAGGTTGACTATTTTTCTTGCACTGTTAAAAAAGTTCATATCTTAAGTCATAGTTTAAATGCAGATTTTCAGATGAATGTGACTTCAGAATTGTAATACATGTACATGTAAAATGTAAGTTTCAAAACTTCCAATAATAAAAAAATATACTAGTATATACTTGCAAGCTTAATAGAATAGTCAGTTTGACATTTCTCCCAGACTATTGTTATTGTTTTTATTTTATTTAAATTATTCTATATAATACTTACTTTGATTTAAAATTAGTCCATAAAGACTGCTAAAGTAATGCAAAATTAACCTAAGTTTTAATTTTTATCATTATTTTTTAATTTCAAGGAACTGATAGTCTTAACAGTGGGGAGAATATTGTATTAAACTGTAAACATATTTAAATTTGTGTATATTCATTTTTGAGGTATATGAAATTTAGATATATCTGCATAGTAAATTTTCTGTGTTGTTTTAAATATGCACTATAACACAACAATCATTATTTTCACTCAGTATTAATTTTCGTGCAAAACTACCAACTGCAAAATAAACAAAAAATTAGTACACCGTGACAATTAATACATTTTCAGTAGTCAAATGGACTACATAAATTTGACTTTACTGGATTATATGATGTAAGTAAATTTTATATGTAAAGACAATTAGAGAATAGTTGAAACAATAATGAACCCATTATGCCCAGGTTATAGGAAATATGTTGAAAGTTTTTGTTTATTCGTTGAAAGGATTCGTTGATCGTTTAGGTATTCTTTTAAAATATTTGTTGAACATTTTGGTTTTATTCTTTTATAGAATTAGATAACCATGGACACATTTCAGAATTGAAATTCAATCTCAAATGACTATTACAATCACTTTATTTTTATATATTTTCATAAAAATTATTTATTTTCTCTTTCAGCAAAATCTAGAATATTACAAAGGTGATAACAGTACCAGCATGTGGAAGGCATATGTAGAATATATTGACGAGATGATCCTAGAAGGCTTCTTCAATACAGTTAATTGCAGTTTAAACTTTCTACTGGACAATACAGATGTTGGGAGTAATGGTAGTGCAGGGGCCTTATTTGTTGCACAACTAGAGCTTAAAGTACCAGATTTAGTCTTCTCGCCTTCTCTTGACTATGGAGCCAATGATGGATTCTTTGATTTGGTCGATGGATTAGTAGGAGACATATACAAACAAGCATCACTCATACCAAGATTAGCCTATCATGATGGACATGAGAATTACCAGAATGACGTAGAGGATATGGAAGAGTTGTCCGAGATGAGACAAGAATTGATGGATAGAGTTCAGAACATAATGAACAAAGCTAATGAATACAGGAATTCCTTTGATACTTATTCTTATTTATGGGTAGATGACAGAAATGAATTTATGAAGCAGTTTTTATTGTACAATCATGTTTTAACACCAGAGGAGATAGAAGCCCATGCTGAGGAAGGCATACCAGAATGTCCCCCCACCTTAGAACAGTTTAAAGAACAGGTACATAAATTGAAAATGAAAGCTACCAGAAAAAGTTACTATTGTTAATTTTATTTATATAATACAAGTTTTGATCTGTAGATAAACTGAACCTATAACCATAGGCTCATATATTGCTTTGTAGATTGTACACAGTTTACTTTTACTAGCTTTAATACTTAAGAAATTACATAATAGAGATTTCTGTATGTCCTTGTATGAAGTATGAATTTAAAATTGCAATTTTACTTATCTCACATAGTAAGCATGGCTCTTTAAGTGAAGTTTCAACAAGAGTTATAATGAATTTGTGTACTTTTTATCACATAAATGTACAATGTTCTGTATTTCAGATTGACACCTATGAGACTGTCTATGAAGAAGCAGAACAGATAAAAGCAACCATGGTGTTTGACACTTGGTTTAAAGTTAACTCAAAACCTTTCAAACAAGCTTTGCTAAATACAATAAAACGATGGAGTTTTATGTTCAAGCAACACCTTATTGACCATGTTACAAACAGGTATCGGGTTTTTTTTTTTCAACTTTGCATATCATAGTTATCCAACGGATTAAAACATGTTAGGTTAGCATTTAAAGTTCTTTTCTATCTCAACTTTATAAACAAAAATAGATGACTTGTATTAATCGCAGCATACCACCCATGTGAGCATTGTTGTTCATGTTAAAACTACTAAATAAACAACTGTAAAGGTTATTGTTTTATAAGTGTTTTGCTTGACCAGATATGTAAGTGATCTGCAGTAGACAGTGGTTGAAAATTCATGGAACTTTGATCATTTAAATTAGGACTTTACAAATTTTCTGTCAAAATTGAAACAATAATATGCACATTAAGTCAAGGTTCTGCATCGATGTCACTATCACAGTAGTCTGTTATAAGAGACTTTCTAAGATTCCATAATTACAACCATTTTTTTAACTAATCCATAATGTAACTTGGCCATAAATTTAAATGAATCACTATAAACATTATTTGATACATTTCATGTAATAATTTTATAGTTTGAAGGAGCTGGGAGAGTTTATCAAGGTTACAGATACTGGTTTGTCCAAAACAGTTGAAGAAGGAGACTATCAAGGTCTGGTTGATTGTATGGGATTCTTGTTTGCTGTTAAAGAACGCCAGGCAGCCACTGATGAAATGTTTGAACCTCTAAAACACACCATTGAATTACTTAAGACATATGAACAGGAAATGTCTGAAGAAGTTCATCAGCAATTGCAGGTTTGAAAATAATTCATTGAAAGCCTTGTTCTAAAAGATTTACTATTAAACTGCTAATTTGCTGTAAATTGTATACCCTGTATGTATGTAAAATACTTTGTGTAAATTAATTTTTGAAGGATTAAATTTTACAAATATTTTAACCATTAGAATTATTGTTACAAGACTACAGATAAAATATAAATGCATGTTATACAAATGCATTGTTTATAAAAAATTGCTTTCAATTACACTTAAGTAAGAACAATGAATGAATGTTTTAATTTTTCCAGGAATTGCCAGAGCAGTGGAATAATACAAAGAAATTGAGTATAACCTGTAAACAACATGTAGCACCACTCCAGGGCATTGAGGTGTCCAACATCAGGAAAAAGAGTGCAACATTTGATGTCAATCAGCACAAATTTAGAGAAACTTTCCGTAGTATCCCTCCATTTAGATATAATTGTGATACTCCATATGATCTTATTGATGAGGTAAACTTGAGGCATTATCTTTAAATTCAGCAGATATCAATCATAATTCCACCAAAGGTATTGATTTGCATTGATTATTATCTTTATGTATGGTGTTATTTTTCGAGCTAATGGAAAAATTGAAACAAAAGAGAGTTTTTTAAATATTTTAAATTTGTTATTCATCCAGCTCCAATTATTCAGGAACTTGTGTTTAACTATTTGAAACTGCATTATATGCCATTTTAAGTTTTTAAAGTATGCTTACCTAGCATATATATATGCTTTAGTCATCACCATTAATTGCTTTGGACTACCAGTATTTTGTTTCCAAATTTTCAATCTCTCTCTCTCTCTCTCTCTGTATTTTGTAAACTGTTCAATGAACTTTTTTATAGCTGTAGAAATACTTTTATAATTAATCGTCTTTCTTAGTTTTACCAGTATTTGTTAGGCTGTTGATATATATTTTAGTACCATGAGGAGATTTTGGCAATGGAGACAGAAATGGCTAGTCTTTTAGAATCTGCTGGTTTGTTTGAAGTGAATGTCCCAGATTTTAAACAACTAAAACAGTGCAGAAAAGAAATCAAGCTGTTGAAAAATTTATGGGACTACATCATCATAGTTAGGAGTAGTATTGATGACTGGAAGACTACACCTTTTAAGAAAATTAATGTAGAGCAAATGGACATGGACTGCAAAAAGTTTGCCAAAGATATCCGCTCATTAGATAAAGAGATAAGGGCATGGGATTCTTACTTAGGTCTAGAAAACACTGTCAAGAATATGTTGACTTCTATTAGAGCTGTCGCTGAACTTCAGAATCCAGCAATTAGAGACAGACATTGGCAACAATTAATGGCAGCTACTAAGGTAATAGTTAATGATAGTGATATCATTCTTGACACCCTATAAACAATTAAGAAACGTTTTCCAAGAACTTAAGATCTGTGTTCATTTCTCAAAATATTGTATTTGGTTATTTTAGAGAGAGAACACAGAGCAGTAGATTCTATTTTTTTTACAGGTCAAATGATAAACGTTTCTTTGGATGGTGGATAGCTTCTTTGATTGTGGTTGGCACAATCATTCTACTAATCAATTTCCCATTTCAAACTTATAATGTTCTTGTTTTTTCTTACTTTATCATTCCTTTTTTATAATTTCAGTGGATGGAATAATCAAATGTCAGTTTATTTTCTTTATCCTTCCTTTTATAGGTAAGGTTTGTAATGGATGTAAACACAACACTCGCAGATTTGTTGTCACTGAATTTACATGAATTTGAAGATGAAGTAAGAAATATTGTAGACAAAGCCGTAAAAGAAATGAGTATGGAAAAAGTACTGAAAGAATTGGATGTCACTTGGTCTTCTATGGAATTTGAACATGAAAAACACCCAAGAACTAAGATTACAATGTTGAAAACAAGCGAGGAGTTGATTGAAACACTTGAAGACAATCAGGTACATTGTAATCAAATGTATTAATGCATTGGATAAAAAATTTAAACGTAAAAAAAATTTATCCAGTTATTCAAATGAAATCCTTAAACAGATGAATGTCAATTGAGGATGACCAGCAATTCTTCTACACACAATAATTTTGAGATTGATTTTGAATATAACCAACTACTGCACTAGAAATAAGATGTGCATAATTACTAGTAGTTCATTTGTTGAAAATAATACATTTGATATAAAATAAAACTTGTCAATAAAGAATCCTGAGCTTGAATTGTAAATAAACTCTCAATGTCAAATACCAAATATTAACTTTGTACTTATTGTAATATTTTGTTTCAATGCAGTTATACATTTATACTTTTCTCATTGAAATTTAAAATTAGAAATCTCATTTTAGGTGCAACTTCAAACTATGCTTACTTCCAAATATATTGCTCATTTCCTGACCGAAGTATCTACATGGCAGAAAAAACTCTCTACTGCTGATCAAGTTATACAGATATGGATGGAAGTACAAAGAACATGGTCCCACTTGGAGAGTATCTTTATTGGATCTGAAGATATAAGACAACAGCTTCCAGAAGATTCAAATAGATTTGATGGAATTGATTCTGAATTCAAGGTATGTTGAACACATTGGTAATGTAAGTCATATCATTTAATATGGCAAATTATGTCTAGACTGTTGCTCTTGTCATAGTGAAAAAATGAAAAATATCTCTTTTAACAATATTCTAATTTCATTTTGGAACAACTATCTGAATAAAGAAATCATAAACAGTTTAAGATATACATTGTACATTTACACTTTTCAGGAACTTGTCTCTATAATTGAGAAAACAAAGAATGTTGTAGAAGCTACCAGTGCTCCAAGGTTGTATGAAAGACTTGATAACTTACAAGGAAATTTAATCCTGTGTGAAAAAGCCCTGGCAGAATATCTTGACACAAAAAGATTGGCTTTCCCAAGGTTTTATTTTGTATCATCAGCTGATTTACTGGATATTTTGTCAAATGGCAACAACCCATCAGTGGTTTGTATACATAAACAATACATTTCTTTTTTAGAAAACCACTGCAGTAGCTCAGTTGGTAGAGTGCTCGCTCCGTAAGTAGGAGGTTGTGGGTTCGAACCCCGGCCAGGTCTGACCCAAGACTTGAAAGTGGGTAGTGACTGTTCTTTTGTCAAGCACTCGGCATTACGAAATAAAAGTCACGGTTCTTTCGGATGGGAACTTAAAATAAACGAGGTCCCGTGTCAAGGTGGGCTTGGCACGCTAAAGAACCCTGCTGTGTAATGCCATCAGCGCAACGCACAGGCAAAATTTCTGCACTTTTACCTATAGCTGGCGACGTCTTGATATAAGTGAAAAATTCTTGACTGGGACGTTAAACACCATTACTTACTTACTTACTTCTTCTTAAGAAGTTATATTACTGCAACACCTTTTGGGGCAGAAGATTCTTGTCACTTAACTTTTATGATTGAAAAGAAAACATAACCTCTCAAACATAATGATATTTATTTTGTAGACATTATTTTTTTATGTTTTGAAGCATTGTTTTTCTACATTAAGCCAAGGTTAAAAGTCAGGTTAATGAAAATAATGACGTAATAACTGGCTTTAAATTGCTATGTCTTGACTAATTGTGAAGATTTTGACATGAAGGTTTCAGTTTTGATGTTTTCTTTTAGCATTTTAATAGCTATTTTTATCAAGTGAGGACTTTAGGCCCAATTGATCTTTTGTTTATGTTCAAAACGAAAATGTTTGTTTATCTAAATTTCAGAAGCTACAGTGTAAAACAATGCAACTGAAACCCTTACTTCTCAAGGATTGTGATTGCTACCTTTCCTCCAATCATTTGTAATTTGTGCATTAAAAAGGATAATTTATATTTTATATTCTAAGTAATTTTGAAGATGATATCTTGCATACTTTTTTTGTTATGATGAAAAAAAAAATTAACATGCTTTATTTAACCACATTTCTATCAAAATAATTCAGCATAAGGACAGTTGGACTAGGCCATTTTACCTAATTATATATACATACTTGTTAAATCCAATCCAGAGGAGTAAGAAAATCCAATCATATTAAAATTAATAAAAACATTAAAAAGAAAATGATGGCCCTTATTGACATTAACACATTGTCAAATAAACTCTATTAGTTCACCTTTCAAATTTAACTAGGTTTCTCGACACTTGACAAAACTCTTTGATAGTATGTCTGCATTGAAATTTGAGCAAGATGATCAGGGAAGAGATACTAAGGTTGGCCTTGGAATGTACAGTAAAGATGGTGAATATGTAGAGCTAGAATCTCACTGTGATTTGTCTGGTCAGGTAAAGAATATACATGAGAATTTCCAAATTTTATGTCCCATTTGAGATTTTTTAAAGTAACAGCAAAAATGCATATACATGCATTATACATATGACAAATAATTAAAATTCCAATTACAGATTTTTTTAACTTGTTTTTATTGCTTACAACACTGGGTCATACTTTTTCAATAACATTTCCAACTAGAAGTGAAATTTTGTATCTGTTCAATTCATCTCCATCTTATACATCACTGTAAAATATATATATAATTCAGTTCCTTTTAATTTATGTCCTATAGGTAGAAGTATGGTTAAACCGTGTACTGGAATCACAGATCAAAACTGTAAGACATGAAATGACTGAAGCAGTTGTTGGTTATGAAGAAAAACCTAGAGAACAATGGTTGTTCGACTATCCAGCTCAAGTAGCTCTTTGTGCAACCCAAATCTGGTGGACTACAGAAGTCAACATGGCTTTTGCTAGACTTGAAGAGGGATATGAAAATGCCTTGAAAGAATACAATAAAAAACAGGTATGATTCTGATTTGGCTGTTAAGAGCATTCATAATGTAATTTGCACAATAAAGGCCTTAATCTCATTTCAAGTAATTTACATGATTTATCCATCCAGGAAAACATTATCTATGAATTGTGGTTTAATAGATATAAAAATAGTTGTTGCCCAATAATCTCCTTGCTTTTTGTTTGTGCTTAATAGATATTTTGTTCACAGAAATACACATCATTCGTATATATATATATATATATATATATATATATATATATATCTAGACAGTTACTATAAATGTAGTTTTTTTCAAGAGTGTACATTTTCTAAATGTTTTTATTTCACTAGAGGGTTCTGTTTAGAATTTTGTTTAGGTAATTTTTATGAAATATGAATTGATTGATATTATGTATATTCCCTCTTTTTTCAGATTTCACAGTTAAATGCTCTCATTACTATGTTGCTAGGAGATTTAACTAAAGGTGATAGACAAAAAATTATGACAATTTGTACTATTGATGTACATGCTCGTGATGTTGTATCAAAGTTGATCCTGAATAAAGTAGATAGTGCGTTAGCCTTTGCTTGGTTGTCACAGTTACGACACAGATGGGATGATGCAGAAGGGGATTGTTTTGCAAACATATGTGATGCACAGTTTAGATATTCTCATGAATATCTTGGGAATACACCTCGTCTTGTCATCACACCACTAACTGACAGGTAATTGTTGTGTATTCATCTTGTGTATGATCAGTACAAGAAACAATACACAGTATTTGACAATATTCAGCAGTTTATAGTGTTGCAGTTTGGTAAAGTTTTGGATCAGGGTCCATTTGCTCCTCTTTTGGCATAAGTGGGAGGTCATGGGTTTGAACTTCGACTAGGTCTGACCCAATACTTGAAAGTGGGTAGTGACTGTTCTTTGGCCAAGCACTCAGCATTACGAAATGAAAGTCACAGTTCTTTTGGATGGGATCTGAAAATAAACGAGGTCCAGTGTCATGGTAGGCGTGGCACGATAAATAAACCAACTGTAAAATGCCATCATTGCAATACAGGCAAAATTTCTGCACCTTCATCTATAGCTGACCATGTCTGGATGTTAAGCGAAATATTCTTTACTGGGATGTTAAACACCATTAGTCAACTCAACTCCTCTTTTTAGCCCTATCTGGGTGATATAATGCATTGTTATATTCGAGTCCATTTGGTTAAAAAAAATTTTTTTGTTTTTTTTGCTCAATGTGGACCTCAGTGGTTTTCTTAATTTGTAGGATAAACACGGCTAAACCATATACATGCACATGTATGTATATTCTTAATCTGCATGCTGCGGTGAATTCATATATATATCCCACTCTCGTAAACCCGAACTATTTCTGGGCTGAGATGGATTACTTCTTAATTTCCAACTTGTCAAAAATTGTCAATCTAATTTTTGACATTGCCAATCAAAAATGTTGTACTTCATTTTGAGGACATATTAATGGCATTCTGATACTCAATTTTAAGGAATTGGTCATTTTTGTTTATGTGGACTTTTTTGATTAATTTAATATATTATTTTTTGTAGGTGCTATATTACACTGACTCAATCTTTACATTTAATTATGAGTGGAGCACCTGCTGGTCCGGCAGGAACAGGTAAAACAGAGACTACCAAGGATTTAGGTCGTGCATTAGGTATTATGGTGTATGTCTTCAATTGCTCTGAACAAATGGACTACAAGGTAATATAGTTTATATTTGTAAATCAATGTAACAGATAGTAATAGTTTAATAGATGAGGTGTTGTTCAAAAGATTTATTCTCAAATGTTAACATATACAGTAAAACCTGTCTGAATCAGATACCTTAACTGAAGATTTTGTTTTGATTAGACAAGAGTTTCTTTTGGTTTACACAGAATAATTCAGTTATATGCTCCAACACTAACCATAAAGTTCAGTTAGAAAGATTTTCACTTAAAAGGAGTAGGTTCACGAAGGGGCAAAAATGGCCCAATCTCGAAAAATCTTCAAAATAAGTAGATATATAGTCTGAGAAATGGGGAATCTAAATCCATATTGTTTTGGTCAAAAATACATCATACGTTTCCATGGCAACCACGCATAGTATGGCCACTTTACTGACATGAATTCATGTGTAAATAGCAAAGTTGTGTACGAAATACATGTAGCATGTAAGATTTATAAAATTACTGATAACATTCTTCTGAATTAGAATTACTGCATGTCTGAATATTTGATTTTTCCAAAAACAAGTGATGTTTAAGAAATAGCATTTTGAGTTTTTGTTACCATGGTAACCATTTTGCATAAATCTTAAACGCGTAAATATCCAAAAAGGTATTTATTAATTATTATAATCATCACTGCTATAAAAGTACATACCCCACTACCCTATAATATATCACAATTACATTTTTGAAAATTTGAATGATTTTTATTGACGCATCACATGCTATATTTACACATTTAGTTGGCCAGCAAGAACGTAAAAATAAATAACGACAACAAACACAGAGATTTTGCAAGCACAAATACATGTATAGGGGAGATAATTCACATATTTTGGGGATGGATTTATTTGCTCAGTGCATGTTTATGGTTTATATAATGGCTTCTAGATATCAAATACCTAAGTAAAAGTCAATAAGATACACAATTATTTACTTTTTTTATTTAATCATTTAAGTTCTAAGGCATTTTAAAGAGAAGGGCAAGTTATTTCATAAAGAGATGCTTCCAACATTTAGCTTTATCTCGCCATTTGGGGTTCTTAAGTTAAACAATTGTTCAATGTAACAAGAGGCCCAATGGGCTTGATATGCCCACCTGATAAAAATGGCTAGCATAAACATTTCAAGAAAACATAAATACTGAAACCCAAATGTCAAAATATTTCTTGAAGTAACGATTTGAGGCTAAAATAGTAAAATTGACCTTTGTTAATATATCAAGATTATTGTTAGGCCAATACCTACAATATTATAATGCATGCCTATACAAAAAGTTAATAGTTTTCGAGATAATTAACAATTTCGGTATTGTTTTGCATATGTAACCTTGACCTTTGAACCTATTACTTTTTTCTATACATCAAAATGTTCGTTGTATCAATACCTACAACATTCTAATATACATGGCTATACAAAAAGTTAATAGTTTTCAAGATAATTAACCATTTCTATATTCTTTCGCACCTGTGTCCTTGACATTTGAACCCATGATCTTAATCTATACAAGAAAAGGATTCTTACATCAATTCAAACAAAATTCTAATATACATGCCTGTACAACAAGTTTATAGTTTTCCATCAGAAAGGCAAAAAATTAGGTCATGACCTTTATAACTGAACTCGAACCCATTTTCATGGAATTACAAGAATATGACAAAACTGAAAACCCCATTTCAATTTCTGATCAAATAGTCAAGTTATAACAATTTGAAGTTATTTTACGATCTTTTCACAATTATACGCAAAAAACGCATAACCTGTTTTTGTCCGATTCTCACGAAATAAACAAATTATAGGCTTAAGACCCTTAAGAAGCCAAATATCAAATCAGATCGTTGCTTTTGGAGGAGATTTTTTAGGATTTTTGCACCGGTAGGTCACCTTGACTTAGTTATGGTAGCCATGGCAACGCCATGAACAAATCTGAATTGCACCGGCCCATATATTTTCTGACCACGTTTAATTGAAATCTGTCCGGTAGTTATAGCGAAAAAGTCGAAAATAGGTACTAACTACGCACAGACGCACGCATTCACACACATACGTGTACGCTGTGCTATTTCATAAGCTCATATGACCTTCGGTCAGGTGAGCTAAAAATCAATGTAAGTAGTTCTTTAAACTTAGTATGTGGACCTCCGAATTTTTTATTTTCATTCAAAAGAAAAATGCAGTAAGTAGATCTACATACATTGTATTACATTAACATGGAGTACCAACCAACCCTATTTCTATTATAATTTTATAAACTTGCATAATTTAATTCGAACAAATAAAATAAATATTATTAAACAGTTTAATTTCAAATTTTATAATTTCAAAGTTTCATCACTGAAATCAATGCTGCAAGTTTACATTATCTATCCCATTCATGACTTTTGGTTCTCTTTCAGTTAAATACGAATATACGTTGTATATGAAATGATCCATTTCTACTAAAAACCAAGCAACTAACTTATTTCTTTCATAATTTCTAAATCTACAGCACAAACTTATTAAAAGACACATTATTTAGTACTCAACACAATAACTTTTATTTTAATGATACAAATTGTTAACTTCCTTGTATTACAATTAACAGAAAAGTTACCTAATTGACACAATATATACCATTTTTAATGTATTTTATAATTTAAAAAATGGTATATGATGGTAGGTTAGCTATGGAATCGTTATCCTATTTCCGCTATCATTCCTGAACTCACCATTTCGATATTAGTGGAAAAAATCTTGATTTTGACGTAATAGAATACCATTACTCGGCTCTCTCTCTCCAAGAATCGTGATCTTATGTCTATGTCGAAGCACAAGATGTTTACAGTATTGTCAATTTTTAATAAATTTTATATAGAATTTTAAAAAAAGTTATCAGACAGTATCATTGGGTATATAGGATATGGTGTACATGTATACGTAATAGTTTGATGGCATGCTATGTCACGGCATCTTAGAAAATAATTGGCAGTATATCTATCTTAATAGAAACATGTAAATAAAATGACCAATATTTTATATATTGCAGGCAGTTTAAAAAAACCGATATGAAATACCGGTATATATGCATATGTTGATAATTATTATTTAAATTAAAAACTTTAGCAACTTCGAACTCACGACAGTATGTTTGCCGATATCTTGTTTTTTATAATTGAAATAATATATAAGTACAGATAGTCGTTATCTAAAAAAAAAAAAAAAAAACTCATGAAAAAAATAAAACATAAAGTTAAAAGTTTAGCAGGTAAATCGCGACAGTATGATATTGCCTATGTATATATAAATATAATTTTTTTTAAATATTAAAATTTTATAACTATATTTGATTTTAAAAAATAGAACTATATATAATAATAATAAAAAATAAAATATAAAAAAATTGTTAACAAAAAAAACAGTGACTTTACGCGGAGTGGAACTGACAACATTCCGATTACTAGACAAACGCATTAGACCACTCGGCCATACGAGAATTGTTACCTTGGGATCAATGGTAAAATAGTAGGACTACATTTAAAAAATTCGAGTCGTGTAAACTTAGTTACCTTTAATAAGCATTTAAGGTATCCTGGAAAATCTTTAATCCATTTAAATTCTATATATAAACGCTAGTGAACGACCCGTAATGGACCGTCCTAGATTACTACTTGATCCTTGTGCGCACGTACGTGCACACTGTCAACCACTAAATAAAATGCTGCCGCATATTCGTCTTCAATAATTTAAAATTTATTTCTTTTTTATCGATTTTATTATTTTTTCCAATTTCATAAAATAAAAAGAAAAGAAACAACTGTATGATAGTCCAATAATTAAATCCAGACGTCGAAACGTCATTTTAAGGGAGATGTTCGGGTTCTCCTCGGCCGATAATCCGGCAGGATTTCCAAAAGGCAACGAATCTCGCTGTTCAGATCGGCGATTTTTCTCACCGTTTTTTTAAAAATTGAGTGTGGCCGCAGCCTTCGACCAACACAGAATTTTGTGTAATGAAATATTTACATGTTTTTTACAGCTGGTTTAAAAATGGCGTTGGTCGATGCATGCGGCCACTGTGAATTTTTCCAAAAAAGGAGCCAAATCTGGCAAAAATGCACATTTTTCTGTATCAACGCCTGATTTGACGGCACTGTACTAAATATATAATGTGATGGGATGTAAATTGACAGTTGATATTTCAAATATGGACACCAAAAAAGTAAAAAATATATAAATTAGATTGCTTGTGAGTTGTTTATATTTCTTGAAAAATCGGGCCGCTAGCCTGTGTTTGTGAATTTAGCCCTTTGTTTTACACATGCTTATATAATATAGTATTTTTGAAGATTGGCAAATAAAATTCCCATTGTAATAAAACGAATTATTTTTCACAATGAAATGTAATTGATAAATTGGTGGTGATGAACTTTGTCTTCAATAAACTTACCATTAACTTGGGTTTCTGACAAGGTGTATTTTGATAGTTTCATCTGAGAACGGTTTGAAAATGGAAGATATTAGTTTAAACAATATTTATTCACCATTAATATGCAAATATTACAACACAAAAAAACTTTAAACTGGATTCAGGAACAAGCGCTAGCTTATTTAAACCCGTCTCCAGAACAACTGTACAACATAATGTAAAACAACCTTTATTGTCAACTGCCAACCTCAAACCAATTCCATAAGACACTATTTCACGATTTGAAACAGTGAAACAATAAAGGTTGTTCTACAGTAATTCAGAATATAAGAAAATGGAAGATATTAATATGCTGTACTCTAATTAATTGTAGTGCGAAGATTTAAGAATGAACAATTTTGATGGTGTGTTCTATTCATGAATTAATTGAACATTTCAGTCAGTTGGTAACATTTACATGGGTTTAGCTCAGTCTGGCGCTTGGGGATGTTTTGATGAGTTCAACAGGATAGCAGTAGAAGTATTGTCTGTGATAGCAGTCCAGGTAAAGAGCATACAAGATGCTATTCGTGACAAGAGAGCTATGTTCAACTTTATGGGTGTTACCATCAAGATAAAGCACACTGTTGGAATTTTCATCACAATGAACCCAGGATATGCTGGAAGAACTGAACTGCCAGAGAATTTGAAAGCTCTTTTCAGGTATGATTTGTCCAATATTCACTGTTTGAGTTTGGCATTTTTAGCTCACCTGACCAAAGGTCATGTGAGCTTATGGTATGGTGCAGCGTGTGTATGTGCGTGCGTGCGTCGTTAACACACATTTTCGACTTCTCCTCTGAGAGTACTTGGCAGATTTCAATGAAACTTGGTGAGAAGTATATATGGGCCGGTGCAATTCAGATTTGTTTGTGGCGTTGCCAAGGCTACCATAACTAGGTCAAGGTGACCTAGGGGTGCAAACATCTTAAAAAATCTTCTTCAAAAGTATTGATTGGAAAAAAAATCTGATGTGATATTTGGCTTCTCTAAGGTCTTAAGCCTATAGTTTGTTCATTTTGTGAAATTCGGACAAAAAATAGGTTACACGTTTTTGCGTTTAATTTTAAAAAAATCGGAAAATAGCCTCAAAAAGTTATAACTTGACTATTTGACCGGATAATGACATGGGGTTTTCAGTTTTGACATTTTCTTGTTAGTATCTTCAAAATGAGGTCAAGGTCAATTGCGAAGGTCGTGACCTAATTCTTTTTACCTCTGATTATAATTATTATCTCGAAAACTATAAACTTTTTAGCTCACCTGAGCCAAAGGCTCAGATGAGCTATTGCAATCTATCACCGTCCGTCGTCCGTCGTGCGTCGTCCGTCGTCCGTCGTCCGTCGTGTGTAAACTTTACATTTTAATCTTCTCCTCCAAAACTACTGGGCCATATTTGATGAAACTTGGTGATTATCATGCCTGGGTAACAGCCTTTCAAAATTGTGTTCGGGGTTTGGCCACGCCCAACAAGATGGCCGCTGTTACTAAAAATAGCAAAAAGACAAAAAAATCTTCTTCTCTGAAACCAAAAGGTGCAGGCAAATTTTGATTGGATATTTGGATTCAGCATACCTAGGAACATTAAAATTGTGTTTTTCATGAAAATTAGACGAAAAATAGGTTACGCGTTTTTTGCATAAAATTACGTAATTTTTAAAATGAGACATTTATTGTTATAACTTCATAACGGCTGAAGATAATTGTATGGAGTTTTCACTTTTGATCTTGTCTTGCAATTTTCTTTCAATTGATGTCAAGGTCGAAGGTCAAGGTCATGTCCCAGTTTTTGACCTTTGATAAAAAATGCTATTTTTTTAACATTTCTTGTGATAATGGCGTAGGATTTTCAGTTATTTGTAGGTAGTGACATGACGATCATTTTGATACATAGATCAGGGTCATGGGTTCAAAGGTCAAGGTCACAGATGTCCAAGAATACCAAAATAGTTAATTATCTGCAAAACTATAAACTTTTTGTATAGGCATGTATATTGGAATATTGTAGGTATTGGCCTAACGATCATTTTGATATATGAATGAAGGTCATAGGTTCAAAGGTCAAGGTCATAGAATTGAACGAATACTTAAATGGTTAATTATCTCAAAAACTATAAACTTTTTGTATAGGCATGTATATTGGAATATTGTAGGTATTGGCCTAACAATCATTTTGATATATGAATGAAGGTCATAGGTTCAAAGGTCAAGGTCATAGCTGCGAACGAATATTTAAATGGGTAATTATCTCAAAAACTATAAACTTTTTGTATTGGCATGTATATTAGAATATTGTAGGCTGTTGCACAACGATCATTTTGATATATGAATGAAGTTCATAGGTTCAAAGGTTAAGGTCATAGATGCAAACTAATATTTAAATGGGTAATTATCTCAAAAACTATAAACTTTTTGTATTGGCATGTATATTAGAATATTGTAGGCTGTTGCACAACGATCATTTTGATATATGAATGAAGTTCATAGGTTCAAAGGTTAAGGTCATAGATGCAAACTAATACTTAAATGGTTAATTATCTCAAAAACTATAAACTTTTTGTATAGGCATGTATATTGGAATAAGTTACATATTGGCCTAACGATCATTTTGATATATGAATGAAGGTCATAGGTTCAAAGGTCAAGGTCATAGAATTGAACAAATACTTAAATGGTTAATTATCTCAAAAACTATAAACTTTTTGTATAGGCATGTATATTGGAATATTGTAGGCATTTGCACAACAATCATTTTGATATATGAATGAAGGTCATAGGTTCAAAGGTCAAGGTCATAGATGCAAACAAATACTTAAATGGTTTATTATCTCAAAAACTATAAACTCTTTGTATAGGCATGTATATTGGAATATTGTAGGTATTGGCCTAATGCACATTTTAATATACAGATGTTTTAGCTGTTTATAAATAATATATTGTAGCTAGACTTTAAATATGTTATATATAGCATACTTATATAATAATTATTATAATTAATTTGCAAAAATACTTGCATATTATTGGCCCTTACTGCTGAAAATTTTGATATTCTCTTTTATTAATGTCATTGACCATTGAACCTCTGCATAAGATATGTACTCTTCCTCAGGTGAGCGTTAAGGCCCATGGGCCTCTTGTTGTAAAGTCATGTAAATTAGAATGTTGTAGGTATTGATACAACGATCATTTTGATGTATAGAAAAAGTTCATGGGTTCAAAGGTCAAGGTCACAGATGTGAAACAATACAGAAATGGTTAATTATCTTGAAAACTATAAACGTTTTGTATAGGCATGTATATTAGAATGTTGTAGGTATCGATACAGCAATGATTTCGATGTATAGAAAAAGGTCATGGGTTTAAAGGTCAAGATCACAGATGCAAAACAATACAGAAATGGTTAATTATCTTGAAAACTATAAACGTTTTGTATAGACATGTATATTAGAATGTTGTAGGTATTGATACAATGATCATTTTGATGTAAAGAAAAAAGTCATTGGGGTTTAGTATTTATGTTTTCTTTAAATCTATCAGCTAGCCATTAGTTATCAGGTGAGCGTATCAGGCCCATAGGCCTCTTGTATATATATTGTAAGTGTTATTAACACAGCTGAGCTCAGTTTTTAGCTCACCTGACCGAAATGTCGAAAGGTCATGTGAGCTTATGGCATAGCGCAGCATGTGTATGTGCGTGCGTGTGTGTGTGCGTCGTTAACACCTATTTTCGACATCTCTGAAACTACAAGACAGATTTCAATGAAACTTGGTGAGAAGTATATATGGGCCGGTGCAATTCAGATTTGTTCATGACGTTGCCATGGCTACCATAACTAGGTAAGGTGACCTAGGGGTGAAAAAATCTTTAAAAATCTTCTTCTCCGAAAGTATTGATTGGAAAAAAAATCTGATGTGATATTTGGCTTCTCTAGGGTCTTAAGCCTATAGTTTGTTCATTTTGTGAAATTTGGACAAAACATGGGTTACGCGTTTTTGCGTTTAATTTTAAAAAAATCGTTAAATAGCTTCAAATGGGTTCAAAGGTCAAGGTCACAGATGCAAAACAATACTAAAATGGTTAATTATCTTAAAAACTATAAACTTTTTGTATAGGCATGTATATTAGAATGTTGTAGGTATTGATACAACGATCATTTTGATGTATAGAAAAAGGTCGGGGGTTCAAAGGTCAAGGTCATAGATGTGAAACAATACTGAAATAGTTAATTATCTCGAAAACTATAAACTTTTTGTATAGGCATGTATATTAGAATGTTGTAGGTATTGATGAAACAATCATTTTGATGTATAGAAAAAGGTCATGGGTTCAAAGGTCAAGGTCACAGATGCAAAACAATACGGAAATAGTTAATTATCTTGAAAACTATAAACTTTTTGTATAAGCATGTATATTAGAATGTTGTAGGTATTGATACAACGGTAATTATGATGTAAAGAAAAAAGTCATTAGGGTTTCAGTATTTATGTTTTCTTTAAATCTATCAGCTAGCCATTAGTTATCAGGTGAGCTTTTTAGGCCCATGGGCCTCTTGTTAATGATGTAGTATTACAATAGGTAATTAGTTAGTTTGATAGCTATATTTGTTTTAACATCCTTTTAAGACTTTAAAAAATACTGAATTACTGGCAACTGACACTTTTGTTTTATATATATTTTAAACTGTAACTGTTTTAAATAGTAGTGTCTCATAGACCAAGTTTGGCCGGGTATAAAATTTTATTGTTTGATTTCCATGTATTAATATTTTATTAATTTTATATGTGACACTAAAATAAACTAAATCATTATTATTATTATTAACGTTGAATTGACTCATTGTTAAAATTTTCTTTCAGACCTTGTGCTATGGTAGTACCAGATTTTGAATTGATTTGTGAAATCATGTTGGTAGCAGAAGGTTTTCTTGAAGCTCGTTTGTTGGCTAGAAAGTTTATCACATTATATAAACTTTGTAAAGAGTTGTTATCCAAACAGGTAATTAATTTTAAAATGTTTTTAGCGTATATCTAACTATAAACAGGTTGTGATGCCATAAACTGAAAAGTATTTTCTAACTTATGAAGAATGAAAATACCAGTACTGAAATAAAATTGTTCTGAAATATGTCCTATGAGTGTAATTAATAGTAAGCATCTAGATTTCCATAGCCTTGCAACTGAATAGAATTGTGAGTGAAAAAATAAAAAAAAGAAAGATGATTGTACTGTACATTTCTTACTTTTTTTCTAAAACCTTAATATGATTAACTAAAGGAAGACCAAAAAACTCCAAGAAGTATGCTAATACTGGCTGTACATGACAATGCACACTGTTTAATTCATCTTACTTGTCCCCTGATTAAACCATGTCTTCAATTACATATACACTGATGATTGCAGGGTATAGGTGTTACATGCAACATTGACTGTAAGATTGTAATGTAAATTATGTTTTAAACTTTTTATTATAAGTTAACGGTAATAGTACTTTTATAATTATGAATCCTAATTATATAAATGTCATTTTCAGGATCATTATGATTGGGGATTAAGAGCCATTAAGTCTGTACTTGTGGTAGCAGGGTCACTGAAGAGAGGAGATAAAGAAAGGCCAGAAGATCAGGTACTGTAGAAGTGGAAAATGCATGTATTTGTACCTAGATATTATAGATTCCCTTGCTAATTGTAGTCGGAAAACAAATGTCTTAACTATATGACATAATTTTCTGTGGATTTTAATCTAAGTGAATCTCATTGTATATCAGTTTTTCACTTTTCTTGAAAAAAAAGACTACTTGATGAGAATTACAGGTTATTTTATGGTAATAAAATTGTAATATCCACCATATAAATTTAGAAATACATCTTTCTCATTACCCTGCTTGGACAACAAGCGTGAAGGGTTTGCTTTGTTAAGTTGATCTATATCATTGACCAGTGAATTATAAAATATATGGTACAACTCTTTTAATTTCTCACTTGTAGTTAAATGTCAAAGGGTTGTGTTTCAGGTATTGATGAGAGCTCTCAGAGATTTCAATATTCCAAAGATTGTCACAGATGACTTGCCTGTTTTCATGGGATTGATTGGTGATTTGTTCCCTGCACTGAATGTACCTCGTAAACGTGATATGAATTTTGAGAAATTGATTCGACAGGCCACCTTAGATCAAAAACTTCAGCCAGAAGACAGTTTTGTTCTCAAGGTAAATTTATCCTTTATTATTATCAGCCTGACTGTCCATCATTATTTTCAATGCATAGTGCTTTCTGCTAAAAAGAAAGCTGGCGCTTTCTGCTAAAGAGATCGCAAAATATATTTGACATGAATTTTGGATTCAAATGTTTTAACATTTGTTGACAGCAATATGCTATGCTTAAGTATGATGAACCATGATTTAAATGCACTAAGTTGCTGATATACAGAATGTTATTTGTCAGTATGTTTCAGCTCAACTGGCTATAGCCTATTGCATTGTATTTAGGAAGTAGTAGTATATCAATATTTTTCATGAAGACTATTAAATGAAAGACAAAACTATATACATTTACATGTATTTCAGTATTTTACCTTCATGATATCAAATATATTGTATAGTAGTAAGAGTTAACTTTATGTGGTTCTTTATCTGAAAGCCTTTCTACGATCTTTCTTCTAATTGGTTCCTTTAGGTTGTTCAACTGATGGAGTTGTTCGAGGTAAGACATTCAGTGTTCAATTTGGGTAATGCAGGAGTTGGAAAAAGTAAAGTATGGAGAACACTGACAGAACATACAAAAATATTGGAAAAAACCAATTGCTGTTGACTTAGATCCAAAAGCAGTAACTAATGATGAACTGTTTGGGATTATTAACCCTGCAACCAGAGAATGGAAAGATGGTAAGACATTTTTATTGACTTTTTATAGGCTATTGCCTTTATCACATTTATATGGTAAAATATTTATGATGCTATGGATCAAGCATTCTAAAATACAAAATAATGGTCAATAAGGACAATGCATCTAAATACCTTTTTGAAATAAAATGAGTGCATTTAACAGCAAATGATCTTTTATGATAGCATTAACCTTTCTGATTGGTGCGACTTGGGCAATTCCAATGATTGAATCATATACTGCTCTTAGGATATCAAAGATTCCATCCTATTTTGGAAGGGAAGTATGGGGAAAATTGTTGATCAAAACATTACAGTGAAAAAAAAGAAAGTTCAAATTTAAAATATATAATACATTAATGCAAATGGGGAGATATATTTGATAAATATGTAGAATAGAATTGCATTTTCTGGATACCCCGACATAATAAACTTTCTTTTTTTCTTTTTTCTTTTTAATTTTCTCAGGTTTATTTTCTGTCATCATGAGAGATCTAGCGAACTTGACAGGTGATGCACCAAAGTGGATTGTATTGGATGGGGATATTGATCCTATGTGGATTGAATCTTTAAACACTGTTATGGACGACAACAAAGTCTTGACACTTGCTAGTAATGAAAGAATTGCCTTGACTCCTTCAATGAGATTACTGTTTGAGATTAGCCATTTGAAAACGGCCACTCCAGCAACTGTGTCTAGAGCTGGCATTTTGTTCATTAATCCACAGGATTTGGGATGGAATCCGTAAGCTACTCCACTTTTCAAACATTAACAATATGCTAAGCACCTTTTGAATAAGTTCCAAAACATCCAGCGCCACATACATATTGTGCTATTGCTCATAATCTATTTATTAATTTTACCAACTAAAAAACTTCCTTGCTAAAGTATGATTAAAAGGTGCTGCAATAAGACAACAATATTCAAGCAAATTAATAACAATTTACAATCAAATAAACATTCATGCTTAATACCAGCATGAGTTTTTTTATACTTTTTTCTAAATGCTTACAGCTATTCAGAAGGTTTTTAGTATGTGAGTCAACCACAATGATTTACAGATCAGTTTACATTTTGTTTTGTTTTGTTTTAATTGATTGCATTTGGATTTTAAAAATTTCACCAAAAACCAGAACTCTTAAGGTCTAAAAAGTTGATGTGTGGTGTATGGGAGCTTGCTCTCTAAGATTCTTCCATTCTTTCATTTACTATAAGCTAATTTTAACCTGTACATTTTTTAAAGAGAATGGCAACGGGCATTTTAATAGTTTCAAGGAAATAAGAAAATGGAATGATTATTAATTCTACATATTTCACAAGTGATTATTAAACATTAGGATCTAGAATTATGTCATTTTTCTTCGATAAAAATATTGTTTCAGATATGTACAGAGCTGGATAGACACTCGTGAAGTTCAGTCTGAAAGGGCAAATTTGCTGATTTTGTTTGACAAATACATTCCAATGTGTTTGGATACAATGAGGACTCGTTTCAAGAAGATTACACCTGTAGCTGAAGTCAGTCACATACAAATGTTGTGTTATCTGTTAGAATGCCTGTTAACACCTGAAAACACACCACCTGATTGTCCAAAAGAACTTTATGAACTTTACTTCGTATTTGCTTGTGTTTGGGCTTTTGGAGGAGTCACTTTCCAAGATCAGGTAAATATTTTGCCTACATTTTGGTTTTCTTGCATTGTACAAAAACTTATTTGGGACTCTTGGCATAACCTTCAGAATCAGCATTGAGTGTGTTAAACAATGTTGTTTTGGACTAAATGTACAAAAAAGCTACAATGTTCATCTGACAACTCTTATTTGATACTTGTAAAACACATGTTTAAAATTCACAACAGGACCTCTCACTGCCTAGGTATGAACTCTACTTGGACAAATATTAATCATCAGGGTAGAAAAGTTTGTCAGTTCGCTTGCTAAAGATTGATGGTGTTCTCCAGGCACTCTGGTTTCCACCACCATTTCAGTGAATATAATATATTCACTCAATTTAAGTAAAAGAATCTTGAGAGGTATAAAAAACATTACTGTATTTTACTCCACTTCATTCATATTTAATACACTGCTGTAACAAAAATGTCTCTAATTTTATTCCCACCATTCAGTTAGCCACTAGGGTTGTGTGGTATAACTAGTATACCAGTAAATTGTGGTATGGATGAGCAATACAATATACCTGAACACAAAATAAAAATCTATAAACCTCAGAAATAATAGTCGCTTGCAGTTTGTTCATGAACATCACTTTGTTTACCTATCATCTTTATGTTCTGTGTTTGTCATGATTGTTGACTCGGAATATTCTATGAAGCAGATCTGAGACACAGATTACAACACTACAATGCAGGGATTTATCAAGGGCCTATTTAGGGCCGAAATTCGGCCCCATTCCCAATGGAAAAACATTGATTTTTTCCCAAAATGGGCTGAAAAAATTCCCAATTAGAAAATCGTACCAGATACATAGCTGAAGTCTGGTCATAAATGTGGCTGCTTTTCTCAATCTTCAATCAACTCAGTACACTAAAAGCATCAGATTTAATCATTAATGGCATCAAAAATGATGTCAAAGTTTTCCCAAAATGAGCAAAAAGTTATTAGTTTTTCCTAGTTTTTCCTAGTTTTTCCCAATTTTTAGTTTAGGGCCTTTTCCCAAAAGACCCTGATAAATCCCTGCAATGACACTTTATATAGTAACAGAATGTCAGACGTCGCTCCTCAAGTTATGTCAGAAATACACATTATTTCCAAGGCTTGTGTAGCTTTGCAATATATTGCCATATTATCTGAAATATAATGATAAATTGATTTGACTTGCCAATACCCACCCCTATTTGCCAACACTCACAAATTATGTAACCTTCATAGTTTTAAACAAGCCACTTCCACAAATCTTAACAATGTGGCATATGACAGTAATTAATAATTGTAATTAATCAATGTTATATATCATGTATGCTTGTGGTAAGAAACAAATACAGTTTATAATCTGAATTGTGTATTCAGTATCTACCAGTAAGTTTCCACTGTTTTTCATTCAGATACAAATAGAAACATAATAATTCATGCTTGTTGTCATTGTATGTATTTTATAGCTAGTGGATTACAGAGTAGAATTTACTAAGTGGTGGATTACAGAATTCAAAACAGTCAAATTCCCGACACAGGGCACAATATTTGATTATTACATTGATCCTGAGACCAAAAAGTTTGAACCTTGGACTAAAAAAGTTCAGAAGTTTGAGCTTGACCCTGATGTTCCACTTCAGGTAAGGACTAGTTCTGTTATGCCAAAAACCATATTCATAAACTTTACCTCTATCTACACATTTACCTGAACTGGCTGTAGCTAAACAAATACCAATTTTAGCAATAATTCATGAACGAAGCTTCAATTTCCAAAATTTATCTCATAAAGGCATCATGTCATGTACAATGACTCAACTTTCTTTGTCATTTATAAATCTCAATTCAAATTAGATGTGAATATTTGAATACTTAACAGAATTAGGCCTAGAATTAACAAGCACATGATGGCATAAACCATTGGAGGTGATATCTGCTTCAGACAATCTTTCTGTGTGAAACACAACTCAAGTCAAAATGATCAATAACAGATTGCTTGAGATTCCACATATTTGTCATTATGCCCAAAGTTACACCCCAGATTCCACATATTTGTCATTATGCCCAAAGTTACACCCCAGATTCCACATATTTGTCATTATGCCCAAAGTTACACCCCAGATTCCACATATTTGTCATGCCCAAAGTTACACCTCAGATTCCACATATTTGTCATTATGCCCAAAGTTACACCTCAGATTCCACATATTTGTCATTATGCCCAAAGTTACACCCAGATTCCACATATTTGTCATTATGCCCAAAGTTACACCCCAGATTCCACATATTTGTCATGCCCAAAGTTATACCTCAGATTCCACATATTTGTCATTATGCCCAAAGTTACACCTCAGATTCCACATATTTGTCATTATGCCCAAAGTTACACCCCAGATTCCACATATTTGTCATTATGCCCAAAGTTACACCCCAGATTCCACATATTTGTCATTATGCCCAAAGTTACACCTCAGATTCCACATATTTGTCATTATGCCCAAAGTTACACCCCAGATTCCACATATTTGTCATTATGCCCAAAATTACACCTCAGATTCCACATATTTGTCATTATGCCCAAAGTTACACCCCATATTCCACATATTTGTCATTATGCCCAAAGTTACACCTCAGATTCCACATATTTGTCATTATGCCCAAAGTTACACCCCAGATTCCACATATTTGTCATTATGCCCAAAGTTACACCCCAGATTCCACATATTTGTCATTATGCCCAAAGTTACACCTCAGATTCCACATATTTGTCATTATGCCCAAAGTTACACCCCAGATTCCACATATTTGTCATTATGCCCAAAGTTACATCCCAGATTCCACATATTTGTCATGTCCAATGTTATACCTCAGATTCCACATATTTGTCATTATGCCCAAAGTTACACCCCAGATTCCACATATTTGTCATTATGCCCAAAGTTACCCCAGATTCCACATATTTGTCATGTCCAAAGTTACACCCCAGATTCCACATATTTGTCATTATGCCCAAAGTTACACCCCAGATTCCACATATTTGTCATTATGCCCAAAGTTACACCCCAGATTCCACATATTTGTCATTATGCCCAAAGTTACACCCCAGATTCCACATATTTGTCATTATGCCCAAAGTTACACCCCAGATTCCACATATTTGTCATTATGCCCAAAGTTACACCCCAGATTCCACATATTTGTCATGTCCAATGTTATACCTCAGATTCCACATATTTGTCATTATGCCCAAAGTTACACCCCAGATTCCACATATTTGTCATGTCCAATGTTATACCTCAGATTCCACATATTTGTCATGTCCAATGTTATACCCCAGATTCCACATATTTATCATTATGCCAAAAGTTACATCCCAGATTCCACATATTTGTCATGTCCAATGTTATACCTCAGATTCCACATATTTGTCATTATGCCCAAAGTTACACCCCAGATTCCACATATTTGTCATTATGCCCAAAGTTACACCCCAGATTCCACATATTTGTCATTATGCCCAAAGTTACACCCCAGATTCCACATATTTGTCATTATGCCCAAAGTTACACCCCAGATTCCACATATTTGTCATTATGCCCAAAGTTACACCCCAGATTCCACATATTTGTCATGTCCAATGTTATACCTCAGATTCCACATATTTGTCATTATGCCCAAAGTTACACCCCAGATTCCACATATTTGTCATTATGCCCAAAGTTACACCCCAGATTCCACATATTTGTCATTATGCCCAAAGTTACACCCCAGATTCCACATATTTGTCATTATGCCCAAAGTTACACCCCAGATTCCACATATTTGTCATTATGCCCAAAGTTATACCTCAGATTCCACATATTTGTCATGTCCAATGTTATACCTCAGATTCCACATATTTGTCATTATGCCCAAAGTTACACCCCAGATTCCACATATTTGTCATTATGCCCAAAGTTACACCCCAGATTCCACATATTTGTCATTATGCCCAAAGTTACACCCCAGATTCCACATATTTGTCATTATGCCCAAAGTTACACCCCAGATTCCACATATTTGTCATTATGCCCAAAGTTACACCCCAGATTCCACATATTTGTCATTATGCCCAAAGTTACACCCCAGATTCCACATATTTGTCATTATGCCCAAAGTTACACCCCAGATTCCACATATTTGTCATTATGCCCAAAGTTACACCCCAGATTCCACATATTTATCATTATGCCCAAAGTTACACCCCAGATTCCACATATTTGTCATTATGCCCAAAGTTACACCCCAGATTCCACATATTTGTCATTATGCCCAAAGTTATACCTCAGATTCCACATATTTGTCATGTCCAATGTTATACCTCAGATTCCACATATTTGTCATTATGCCCAAAGTTACACCCCAGATTCCACATATTTGTCATTATGCCCAAAGTTATACCTCAGATTCCACATATTTGTCATGTCCAATGTTATACCTCAGATTCCACATATTTGTCATTATGCCCAAAGTTACACCCCAGATTCCACATATTTGTCATTATGCCCAAAGTTACACCCCAGATTCCACATATTTGTCATTATGCCCAAAGTTACACCCCAGATTCCACATATTTATCATTATGCCCAAAGTTACACCCCAGATTCCACATATTTGTCATTATGCCCAAAGTTATACCCCAGATTCCACATATTTGTCATTATGCCCAAAGTTACACCCCAGATTCCACATATTTGTCATTATGCCCAAAGTTACACCCCAGATTCCACATATTTATCATTATGCCCAAAGTTACACCCCAGATTCCACATATTTGTCATTATGCCCAAAGTTATACCTCAGATTCCACATATTTGTCATGTCCAATGTTATACCTCAGATTCCACATATTTGTCATTATGCCCAAAGTTACACCCCAGATTCCACATATTTGTCATTATACCCAAAGTTACACCCCAGATTCCACATATTTGTCATTATGCCCAAAGTTACACCCCAGATTCCACATATTTGTCATTATGCCCAAAGTTACACCCCAGATTCCACATATTTATCATTATGCCCAAAGTTACACCCCAGATTCCACATATTTGTCATGTCCAATGTTATACCTCAGATTCCACATATTTGTCATTATGCCCAAAGTTACACCCCAGATTCCACATATTTGTCATTATGCCCAAAGTTACACCCCAGATTCCACATATTTGTCATTATGCCCAAAGTTACACCCCAGATTCCACATATTTGTCATTATGCCCAAAGTTACACCCAGATTCCACATATTTATCATTATGCCCAAAGTTACCCCAGATTCCACATATTTGTCATGTCCAATGTTATACCTCAGATTCCACATATTTGTCATTATGCCCAAAGTTACACCCCAGATTCCACATATTTGTCATTATGCCCAAAGTTACACCCCAGATTCCACATATTTGTCATTATGCCCAAAGTTACACCCCAGATTCCACATATTTGTCATTATGCCCAAAGTTACACCCCAGATTCCACATATTTGTCATTATGCCCAAAGTTACACCCCAGATTCCACATATTTGTCATTATGCCCAAAGTTACACCCCAGATTCCACATATTTGTCATTATGCCCAAAGTTACACCCCAGATTCCACATATTTGTCATTATGCCCAAAGTTACACCCCAGATTCCACATATTTGTCATTATGCCCAAAGTTACACCCCAGATTCCACATATTTATCATTATGCCCAAAGTTACCCCAGATTCCACATATTTGTCATTATGCCCAAAGTTACACCCCAGATTCCACATATTTGTCATTATGCCCAAAGTTACACCCCAGATTCCACATATTTATCATTATGCCCAAAGTTATACCTCAGATTCCACATATTTGTCATGTCCAATGTTATACCTCAGATTCCACATATTTGTCATTATGCCCAAAGTTACACCCCAGATTCCACATATTTGTCATTATGCCCAAAGTTATACCTCAGATTCCACATATTTGTCATGTCCAATGTTATACCTCAGATTCCACATATTTGTCATTATGCCCAAAGTTACACCCCAGATTCCACATATTTGTCATTATGCCCAAAGTTACACCCCAGATTCCACATATTTGTCATTATGCCCAAAGTTACACCCCAGATTCCACATATTTATCATTATGCCCAAAGTTACACCCCAGATTCCACATATTTGTCATTATGCCCAAAGTTATACCCCAGATTCCACATATTTGTCATTATGCCCAAAGTTACACCCCAGATTCCACATATTTGTCATTATGCCCAAAGTTACACCCCAGATTCCACATATTTATCATTATGCCCAAAGTTACACCCCAGATTCCACATATTTGTCATTATGCCCAAAGTTATACCTCAGATTCCACATATTTGTCATGTCCAATGTTATACCTCAGATTCCACATATTTGTCATTATGCCCAAAGTTACACCCCAGATTCCACATATTTGTCATTATACCCAAAGTTACACCCCAGATTCCACATATTTGTCATTATGCCCAAAGTTACACCCCAGATTCCACATATTTGTCATTATGCCCAAAGTTACACCCAGATTCCACATATTTGTCATTATGCCCAAGTTACACCCCAGATTCCACATATTTATCATTATGCCCAAAGTTACACCCCAGATTCCACATATTTGTCATGTCCAATGTTATACCTCAGATTCCACATATTTGTCATTATGCCCAAAGTTACACCCCAGATTCCACATATTTGTCATTATGCCCAAAGTTACACCCCAGATTCCACATATTTATCATTATGCCCAAAGTTACACCCCAGATTCCACATATTTGTCATTATGCCCAAAGTTATACCTCAGATTCCACATATTTGTCATGTCCAATGTTATACCTCAGATTCCACATATTTGTCATTATGCCCAAAGTTACACCCCAGATTCCACATATTTGTCATTATGCCCAAAGTTACACCCCAGATTCCACATATTTGTCATTATGCCCAAAGTTACACCCCAGATTCCACATATTTGTCATTATGCCCAAAGTTACACCCCAGATTCCACATATTTGTCATTATGCCCAAAGTTACACCCCAGATTCCACATATTTGTCATTATGCCCAAAGTTACACCCCAGATTCCACATATTTGTCATTATGCCCAAAGTTACACCCCAGATTCCACATATTTGTCATGTCCAATGTTATACCTCAGATTCCACATATTTGTCATTATGCCCAAAGTTACACCCCAGATTCCACATATTTGTCATTATGCCCAAAGTTACACCCCAGATTCCACATATTTATCATTATGCCCAAAGTTACACCCCAGATTCCACATATTTGTCATTATGTCCAATGTTATACCTCAGATTCCACATATTTGTCATTATGCCCAAAGTTACACCCCAGATTCCACATATTTGTCATTATGCCCAAAGTTACACCCCAGATTCCACATATTTGTCATTATGCCCAAAGTTACACCCCAGATTCCACATATTTGTCATTATGCCCAAAGTTACACCCCAGATTCCACATATTTATCATTATGCCCAAAGTTACACCCCAGATTCCACATATTTGTCATTATGCCCAAAGTTACACCCCAGATTCCACATATTTGTCATGTCCAAAGTTATACCTCAGATTCCACATATTTGTCATTATGCCCAAAGTTACACCCCAGATTCCACATATTTATCATTATGCCCAAAGTTACACCCCAGATTCCACATAATTGTCATTATGCCCAAAGTTACACCCCAGATTCCACATATTTATCATTATGCCCAAAGTTATACCTCAGATTCCACATATTTGTCATCATGCCCAAAGTTACACCCCAGATTCCACATATTTGTCATTATGCCCAAAGTTATACCTCAGATTCCACATATTTGTCATTATGCCCAAAGTTACACCCCAGATTCCACATATTTGTCATTATGCCCAAAGTTACACCCCAGATTCCACATATTTGTCATTATGCCCAAAGTTACACCCCAGATTCCACATATTTGTCATTATGCCCAAAGTTACACCCCAGATTCCACATATTTATCATTATGCCCAAAGTTACACCCCAGATTCCACATATTTGTCATTATGCCCAAAGTTACACCCCAGATTCCACATATTTGTCATTATGCCCAATGTTATACCCCAGATTCCACATATTTGTCATTATGCCCAAAGTTACACCCCAGATTCCACATATTTGTCATTATGCCCAAAGTTACACCCCAGATTCCACATATTTATCATTATGCCAAAAGGTTCTTCCCCATAGCAATGAAATTCCTCTTTTTTGATGCAATTAGACTGAACAATTTTTCAGTGTTTAAAACCAACTTGACAAAGCCTGTTATTTACACTCACTGTTCATGTAGGATTAATAAAATGCTTGTATTCTTTTGTAGGCTTCATTGGTACATACTTCAGAGACAACACGCATAAGATACTTCCTTGATATGCTGATAGAAAAAAAACGGCCAGTAATGTTGGTAGGAAATGCAGGTACTGGCAAAACTGTCCTGATGGGAGATAAACTTAGTACCTCTGGTGATCAGTATCTGGTGGCTAATGTACCATTTAATTTCTATACAACATCACTCATGTTACAAGGTATCTTAGAAAAACCTCTGGAAAAGAAAGCAGGAAGAAACTATGGACCTCCTGGAACTAGAAGATTGATATATTTTGTTGATGATATGAATATGCCAGAGGTAATAATTGGTTTGAAAAAAACTCTAACTTCTTCATTATATCAAATATACTTTAAATTATTTCAGAAATAACTAAGTACAGTAAAACAGAATAATTTCTAACATTTCTGCAGTCAAACTTTTAGCGTTATAAACTTAAGATTGTTGGTGATTAATCAAGGTGCATTTGTAAAGATTATTATAAAAAGACTATAAATGGCTGGTGATAAATGAGATGGCAGTTATTGAAGGGTATTATAATAATGTTTACTGTCATGTAAAAAAGTATTTTTGGTTATTGATTTTATGTTTAAATGAGTTTGAATGAGTTTGCACTTTGTTAAGAATAAATCTTGGTATTATTTCCTGGAAATGAGGGGGGATTGGCAAGATGCCATACCGATAGTTCTTTTAAAGTAATCTGTATGCAATGCAAAATATATTGTTTTCTTATCTGTGAGATTAATTTGTTCATATGTTATAGGTGGATGAATATTTCACAGTACAACCACACACCCTTATTAGACAGCATATTGATCATAGCCACTGGTATGACAGAAACAAGCTGACTCTGAAAGACATACATAATACACAATATGTATCATGTATGAATCCAACAGCTGGAAGTTTTACCATTGATCCAAGATTACAGGTTTATATTATTTATTTACTTTAGAAATAGTTTTACTTCACTGAAATAGTTGCTATGATTTTGACTTTTGCATTTTTTGTACAGCATAGTTTAGCCTAGACGTTACATTGCTGCGACTTACAGTTTGGTGATAGTCATCCTCACTATGAAATAAGTGCACATCTGAAATAGTGTGCCAAGGAAATGAATGTAGGTGGAATACATCTGTTTTATTGTGAGGTGTGGATTATTAGACAATCATGTAATGGATCTACTGACAGATATAGACATCATTAAAAAAACTGCAGGATCCATTAACATGTCGCAGGTTACATAATCATAAATTTTACAGTCTAGCACAGTAATAGAACCAAATAAAAAAGTAAAGTCTGTCCCGAGCCATTAGGCCCATCAGGCTGGAGCTTATCCCGGTTTCGGTGGCGTTAAACGACTGAGAGTACAAGACTCTCCCCTGAATGGGACGCCGGTCCATCGCAGGGTTAACCCCCAGCATTTTGCTGGTACTCATTTATTATTCAGCTGAGTGAACTGGAACAACGTGAAATTAAGTGTCTTGCTCAAGGACACAACACATCGCCCGGTCCAGGGATCGAACCCACGACCTTAAAAAAGTAAAGACATGTTGAAAGTTTAACAAATTAGTGCTGAATTGACAGCTCATTTTGACTCCTCGTTGGCTATATCTCAGCAACTTTTCACCAGATGATATCTTTCTCTTGGTAGCTTTTTAGCCACTGGCTATCCAGTTTGGCCACTTGGCTTGGCTTCATTTTTGTTAACCTAGTGTTAAACTTTCAACAGGTCTGTACTGTAGATCCATTATAAAGCTTATGTCAGTCAAATTAATGTTCATTGCTCTCAAATACTACAAGTCATGTCAGTTGTGACAATTTAGTTTCAGCAGTCAATATATATTTCTTCTCGATATTGATGCAGTGATTGGTCAATGTCAATGAGAAATAAGGGGGGAGGGGGGTTGGTGCTGGTGACACTAAACAGTATCAAGATACTTATGGTGGTATCTGTAGCCTTAAACATATATGAACTATGCTATAGATAAGCACTGCAGTGCTATGTTTTTATTTGAAAATATTAATTTTATTTTTCATTAATATATTAATGGTACCACACACACAAATTTTAGTGGAAAAAATTGTTGTTTTTTTTAAATGAATATTTTAAAGAACATGTAAATAAATTTTATATTGACACAATAATTCCTATCTGTCATGACTTTTTGGGAGATCTCAATTGTGTTTTACATGTCTTTATGCACGATAACAGATAAAAATGATAGCTTTATTTTGTTTGATTACCTCAAATCTGGGATTATGACATGCCATTTACGTAATTGCATTATCTATTACATTTATATTTTCAGAGACATTTTTGTGTATTTGCTGTGAATTTTCCAAATGCAGATGCCTTATCTACAATCTACAGTAGCATTCTAAGTCAGCATTTATCCATGTCTAACTTTGCACCAGTAGTACAGAAATATGTACAAAATCTCATCAACGCTGCCCTAATGCTTCATGCAAAAGTTACTACAACCTTCCTGCCTACTGCTATTAAATTCCATTATGTTTTTAATCTTAGAGATCTCTCCAACATTTTCCAGGTAAGTCTAAAAATCCTACTTACAGCCTTTATATTTATAGATAAGGTTTATATTTGTTTGGCTTTCCATTTAGTCTGTTTGTAACTTTAGTTATCATTACACATTCTTAGCTCACTTAAGCTGAAATCTGAGATGATGAGCTGTTGGGGATGATTCACTATCTGCTGTGTGCCATATTATTCATATATGACTTAAATCAACTTTATAATATTTTAGTCAATATTATGTGAACACTATCATCAGAGAAACAACTCATAAAGATGTTGATCGAGTTTCCTGTGTCAATCATCTGTTCTGTCAACTTGGTTATCATCCTCTGAAATAAATGTTTGTGAATGAATTTTTGTCACAAGTAACTGTCCTGTGACCACTTAACCTTTGAATCAAAATATTTATATCATTTGAAGCAAAATTAATTAGTCATACATTATTGTGTATTATAATATGGTTTCATTTCTACTTTTTCAAAAATAAGTGGAAGTATGTAATTTATCAGAATTTCATCAGTATATGTATTGTTTCAGTCTTAACTTGTTACATGTTTCTATGATTTAAATCTAGGGTATGCTATTTGCACAAGCTGAGTGTGCCAAGACACCAGTAGAACTTGTACGCCTATGGATGCATGAATCACAGAGAGTATATAAAGACAAGTTGGCAGATTCCAAAGATTTAGAAACCTTTGACAAGATATTCCGAGAGGTGGCAAAAAGAACATTTGATGTATGTGTCAAACAGTTAAATAAACTCATTGATAATTTAAGAAATGACATTCTTGTTTTTGTTATTGATGCAAGTTTGAATAACAATGACCAGTTAAAATTGCATGACACGAAAAGTATAATTTGACTGCCATTGTTATTCATGTTTGCATCAATAACGAAAAAATGAATGTTATTTCTTATATTTACAATCTTCAATTTCAAAAATTGCAAAATGTGTAATATTTTGTGTGTATTTTGAAACATTTAATTTTCATTCTGCCTTGACACCCACCATTGGAAAATGGCAGCGTCCACATGGATAAATGATAACAAAAAATAGTTCTTCTACTAACCATGAGTTGTATTTATACTATTTCGGACAAAATCACAATTTCATGTTAAAATCAAAAATACATCGAATGTTGCACATAATCATGATAATAACATTCCTCTATTGTATTTAACTGTAAAAAGTTTTTAAAAAATAGAGAGAATGCCAGAAGGTACTTTGTGATTGTAGTGTATTAAAAAGCTAGGATTTGATGTAACAAGTTAATGACATATTTACATAATGACATCAGTCATTATCTATCACACTACAGCATACATTTGCTGAAAATGTGCCATAGAATGAGAAGTAATAGCAATTGTAAATATAAGATTAGTAATTTTAGTTGTTGTAAATCAGCATGAAGCATATAAATCTGAGACAGTATTTTAATGAAAATTGCTACATAATGTTTTACATTTTACCAGAAATAAAGATGGAAAGTTGAGTTAATTATCAATATTTATTTATTAATCAGAAAATATTTTCTTGGCAATTTTGGCATTTAGTCAATTGTTTTTTAGAAATTTTGGGTAGCATATGTCTTAAGGTGAAATACTGTACAAGTACTATTTAATTAATAATATGTATTGAGAGTTTTCAAAGATAAATTAAAAAAAAAACTGTACAAGTGGTTAGTACAAGATATTTACCAGGCCATTAAGAGCTATATATAACCTAACTTAGCCATGTTTGTTATTAACTTTAGGATGTTGATGAGGAGACCTTATATCATATTCCGGTCATCTATTGCCACTTTGCTCAAGGGATTGGAGATCCCAAATATTCCCCAGTGCCAAGTTGGGAAGAATTAAACAAGATATTGGTAGAAGCTTTAGATAACTACAATGAGTTAAATGCTGCTATGAATCTTGTACTCTTTGAAGATGCCATGATGCACATCTGTAGGATAAACCGTATCTTAGAATCACCACGTGGAAATGCTTTACTCATTGGTGTGGGTGGTAGTGGTAAACAAAGTTTGTCACGACTTGCAGCCTTCATAAGCAGTTTAGATGTTTTTCAGATAACTTTAAGAAAAGGATATAGCATTCCTGATCTGAAATTAGACATATCTCAGTTATATATTAAAACAGGACTTAAAAGTCAGGGGATGATGTTTCTTATGACAGATGCTCAGGTTGCTGATGAAAAATTTTTGGTATTGATCAATGACTTACTAGCATCTGGTGAAATCCCGGAACTTTTGCCTGATGATGAAGTAGAAAACATTATTTCTGGAATACGAGCTGAAGTAAAGAGTACTGGTATGGAAGATTCTAGAGAAAACTGTTGGAAGTTCTTCATTGATAAAGTTCGACGATTACTTAAGGTAAATTATTTCAGCAGGTGACTTTGGTTTCAAAATAAGCAGTCAAAGTAAAATTTATTTGTTGTCAGTAAAAGAACTGTTATATAAAACTCTTCCATTGTAGGTTTTTGGAATTTAGTAGATTTTCATCTGCTGCATTTTATATTTTTTTCATCTTTAAAAGTAAATGTTGACAACATTCAGATAAAAGTGCTTAATTTGCAGCAATTAATTAAGGTGTGGTAATGATATTATTATTATTATTATATGTGTAAAAATTTTATTTTTATGTTTAATTAATTACAGGTAGTCTTGTGCTTTTCTCCAGTTGGATCAACTCTTAGAGTCAGAAGTAGAAAATTCCCTGCTGTAACGAACTGTACTTGTATTGACTGGTTCCATGAATGGCCGCAAGAAGCTTTGATGTCTGTTTCTAGGAGATTCCTTGAAGAAGTAGAATTATTATCGGTATGAATTACTTATTCATGAAAATCCTGATTTGGTAGTAAAAATGTCATTGTTCAAGTAATAAGAGGAATAGAGATAACCAGGCCATCATTTTCTTGCATAAATACAAGGGGAGGTCAGTTAGTTCATAAAACAACATTGTAATATTATTGTTCAGCACAGTTTCCATTTACCCCAGTGTACTTAGCCCACTTTTCTTTCTGACTGTCTATGCCTTTTAAATAAAGTCTTCAGTTTGGTCCTCATACCATCGCTCTTGGGTAGCCTAGGTGGCATCATCATCAGGAAATCTGTTTCCTTGCAAATGGGATTTCAATAATCATTTGGGGGTCATATCTTGATTGAATTGTACCATGGATAATTATAAAGACATAAAAAACAATATACCTTTGCTCAACACTGTCTTACTATGTCATCTATCTTAACATGGGGATGGGAGGGGGGTGTACTTCATTATGAAAATCTTTTCATTAGTGAGCATTTCCTTTGTAATGACCACTAAAGTAGCTCAGTTGGTAGAGTGTTCACTAAGTATGTGGAAGGTCAGAGTTCTAGCTCTAGCCGGGGTCTGACCAAGACTTAAAAAATGGTAGTGACTGTTCTTTCACCAAGCACTGCATTTAGAAATGAAAGCTACGGAGTCCTTTGACACTAAAGACACTTTAAAAACTAATGGCCATGACATAGCAGGCATGGGACATTAATGAACCCTCGCTGCACATTGTCCTGAATGCACTACATAGTTCAATATTCTTGATGTGAGAAAAATTTTCTTGACTTGGATGGAAACCCACATTCAATCAATCAATCCTTTGTAATGACATTGGCTGGCCAATGATCTGCATCAAAAGTAAAATTCAGCTTAGCATTTAGCCACTGTTGAATAGGCAATACTGCTATCACCATAAACCTCAGCTGAAATACCGATATGTTGTGTTATTTGTGTGTGAATATGTAAAGAAATTTTGGGTTATACTTGGCTAAAACAGATGACAAACTGTACATAAGATTTTGCATTGTTGTTGCATATGTATGGATATTCATATTCCCTAGTTTGTTTTAACAATATTATAGTTAACTAGTTGTTTTCTTTTTTAAGCCCACCATGAGAGAATCCATTGCAGAATTTATGGCTTATGTGCATACCTCAGTGAATGAAATGAGTCAAAATTATCTGACAAATGAGAAACGTTACAATTACACAACACCAAAAAGTTTCCTGGAACAAATTAAACTTTACCAAAACTTACTGGACAAGAAAAACTTAGAGTTACAGGCCAAGATTATACGTCTTGAAAATGGGTTGGAAAAATTGAGGAGCACTGCTCAACAGGTAAACATTATGACTTAAAGCAGTTGGTAAAACTTTTACGAAGTTTTAAAAGCAGTTGACCTTGAATTACTTTTAAAGTTATAGTGACCTAAAGTAGTGGAACCTTTAAATACATGTATCTTGTCATGAAATGAACTGCCTAGAAGCATGTAACTTTAGTTTAAACACCAAGGCATAAAGTTTTACCCATGCAGTTTGCAAATCTGCATGACCAAAATACAAGGCCTGTAGTAGTAAAATGGTTATCAGTATATATCTTGTCCCAATATTAATGGTTTATAAGCTCAAAGGCTTGAAACTCCATATGAAGGTCTACCAAGTTTGAGATTTTGTTGACTATGGCCTACATTCTACCTCACAGTAGCCAGAAGTATTAAAACTTTTAAACATCAATTTTATCATGAACAAAATGGTCTAGAATCTTAAAACTTTGTATATTATCAAGTGCATGGAAGCTCTAAAAAGCTTGCAAAACTTGTTGATTTTGGCTTACATTTAAACAACTTGTTTTTCATGAACCTAAATGCCTAGAGGGTTGAACCTTCAAATACCACCTAAGTGCATTAAGTCTCACAAGTATTCAATAACATCTATAATAATGTGATATATGTCCTCAGGTTGATGATCTCAAATCAAAATTAGCTTCACAAGAAGTAGAACTAGCTCAGAAAAACGAAGATGCCAATAAGTTGATTGCTGTTGTTGGTGCAGAGACAGAAAAAGTTGGCAAAGAAAAGGCAATTGCTGATGAGGAAGAAAAAAAGGTGTCAAAAATTACTGAAGAAGTTACAAGAAAGCAACAGGACTGTGAGAGAGATCTGGCCAAAGCTGAACCAGCTTTACTGGCTGCTAAAGATGCATTGAATACTTTAAACAAGGTGATTTGTTTCTTCAATTTACTCAGCATTCAGAAACATTCTAGTTATTTTCACATTAATATTTATTTTTTATACATCTGTAGTTCTTTAATATTTCTTTTTATTTGTGACATACCAGTACATTAGTTCTTGATATCAGAGTGTTTGTAGCTCATGCAATGTACAGTTATAAATCTTTTGAATTTCAGTAAAAACCATAAAACATGAATAATTTGGTAACAATATTTCATTACACTATAAAAGCATTTCAAGAAAATAATGGTATTTATGCTCCACTGATATTAAAATTTTAATATAATATACTTTATTACACAGCATCAAGCAATATGTTTCAAAATGATCAGGAATGATGGAATGTTTATGAAAGTCATTATAGGATTTCCAAATGTCACTTGTGTATAAACTGTTGCTTTTTATATTTCACAGCTATAATTTGAATTGATATGTAGCAACAGTTGATTTGCACATTCAGTGAAATTAATTAAAAAAATATTTCTTTGTACATTTATTTTTGTTGTCACTGGTTTATTCAGGGAAATTTAACAGAATTGAAATCTTTTGGATCACCACCTCCTGCTGTACTCAATGTAACTGCAGCTGTAATGTGTTTGTTGGCTCCAGGGGGAAAGGTTCCAAAAGACAAAAGTTGGAAGAATGCAAAAGCAACTATTATGAGCAAGGTAAACTGTCTGCCAGTACTCTTTATTTGAGCTATATTCATTTAAAACAAACACAAATGTTTTAGGGAAATAGCTTGCAGCTTGTTCATCTGATGAATATGTAAAACACATTTATGCTGCAAAATAAGAGATAACAATATTTGATGCCATTGCACTTTGATTTATGATAATTTCCCTGTATCTATAGAAGACAATTTCACAATAATTTTGCAGCTTTATTGTACTTAGGAAATGACAAAACTATAAAACACTTTGCAACAATATAAAAGAAATGAGATGATGTAAAATCTGATTTCTAGAGATTTCATGCACATTTAATATTCTTTTTGTTTAGGTGGACCAGTTTTTGGATAATCTCATCAACTATGATAAAGACAATATTCCTGAAACATGTAGGAAAGCTGTTCAGCCGTACCTTGATGACCCGGAATTTGATCCAGAATTTATTAGAAGTAAATCTTTAGCTGCTGCAGGCTTGTGCTCATGGGTCATAAATATTTTGACATATTATGAAGTATATTGCACTGTGGAGCCAAAAAGGCAGGCATTAGCTGCTGCCAATGCTGAACTGAATACTGCAAGAGAGAAACTAAAGGTTATCACCAACAAAATTGCTCAACTAGAAGCAGATTTAGGAAAATTGACAGCTGAATTTGAAAAAGCAACATCTGAAAAATTACGCTGTCAACAAGAAGCAGAAATGACAAATAAAACTATAGAACTGGCTAACCGTTTGGTAGGTGGATTGGCATCAGAAAATGTACGTTGGGCTGATTCTATAAATGAATACAGGAAACAAGAGAAAACTCTACCAGGTGATGTTTTGCTCATTACAGCATTTGTTTCTTATGTTGGATGTTTTACAAAACAGTACAGACTTGATTTACAAGAAAAGTATTGGCTAGAATATTTGAAAAATCTAAAAAATCCAATTCCAACATCTGAAGGTCTTGATCCTTTGACCATGTTGACAGATGATGCCCAGATAGCATCGTGGAATAATGAAGGCTTACCAAGTGACAGAATGTCTACAGAAAATGCTACAATTTTGTCAAACTGTGAGAGATGGCCTCTGATGATTGACCCTCAGTTACAAGGTATCAATTGGATCAAAACAAAATATGGAACTAATCTCAAGATTATCAGGCTGGAACAGAAGGGTTATCTTGATGCCTTGGAAAGGGCAGTTTCTTCAGGAGATGTTGTGCTTCTAGAAAATATTGGCGAAAAAATTGACCCAGTTCTGGATCCATTGATAGGTAGAAACACTATTAAAAGAGGAAGAGCTATTAAAATGGGTGATAAAGAAGTAGAATATCATCCAGACTTTAAACTCATCATTCAGACCAAACTAGCAAATCCTCATTACCAACCGAAATGCAAGCTCAGACCACATTGATTAACTTTACTGTAACAAGAGATGGTTTAGAAGATCAGTTGTTGGCTGCTGTCGTCAGAAAAGAAAGACCAGACTTGGAAAGTTTAAAAGCAGATTTAACCAGACAGCAAAATCAGTTCAAGATCACATTAAAAGAACTTGAAGATTCTCTCTTGGCACGCCTGTCAGCTGCTGAAGGAAATTTTCTAGGTGACTATGCCTTGGTGGAAAATTTGGAAACAACTAAACGAACAGCAGCAGAAATAGAAGTAAAAGCTAAAGAAGCAAAGAAAACTGAAATAGAGATTAACTTGGCTAGAGAAAATTATCGTCCAGCAGCAGCTAGAGCTTCATTGATGTACTTTATCCTAAATGACATGCATAAAATTCATCCAATGTACCAGTTCTCTCTCAAGGTATGATATTAACCATCATAACACATATTTACAAATTATGAAATTTCTTTTATTCATTTTAAGTGAAAGTAGAATTTTTTTCAAGAGTTGATTTTTATGTTTTAGGTAGGATTTAAATTGTGTTGTGGTGATTGTAATTAAAAAGAAATAAATGCCTGTACATGTAAATATGACTGCAAAATAATATACATGTACATGTAAAATGTTACTGTTTTATTTTATGAACTTCTTCCAAGCAAAGTATACTCACTTAGTTTCATTTAAGGCTCGTTAGTTTTCATTTTAAAATTTAAAAAAAACAAAACGTGTAAATCTTCTATTCAGCATGAATGTTCAAGTTGTGTTGATGCAAACATGCTCACGTTGATAATTAATTGTATTACAGGCATTCAGTGTTGTATTTGAGAAAGCTATTGATAGAGCAGAACCAGCAGAAGAAGAAAAACAAAGAGTTATCAACTTAATTGATTGTATCACTTATTCTGTATTTATGTATACAGCCAGAGGTCTGTTTGAAAGAGATAAGTTAATATTCATGGCTCAGATGACTTTCCAGGTAATTCAAAAATTGTATAAAAAGGTTTTGTGTGCCAAATTAAGGATCTATTATGATACAGACAACATTCTAGATACTTACTCCACATCATTCCAGTTATTTTCACATTTTAACTGTATATAAAACAATGTGTACTAATTTTGTGATTTGTCATTTTACATACTAGTATTTGTTTCAGTGATAATAAAAGATTTCATATTTCAGTCAGTTCTAACATCTTACTTATTAACAGATTTTCCTAATACTGGTAATATTTAAAAAATGTGATATTTATAATATTTGGTATAAAAATGGTAATGTTATTTTTCTTGTAAATTAGATTTTGGTAATGTTATTTTTCTTGTAACTTAGATTTTGATCATGAATAAAGACATGAACCCAGTGGAATTAGATTTCCTGCTGCGTTTTCCAGCTGTACCAAATGTTTCAAGTCCAGTGGATTTCATGAATAATTTTAGTTGGGGTGGAATCAAGGTAACCACTAACTTTATTTAAAATATATATTCAGCCATCTTATTTTACATTGTACATTACATACAAATGTGAAGTGAAAATATTTGTAAAATTACAACATGTGTTTTCCCCTAAATGTTCCAATTTTTTATCTAGAACAAAATGGCATCAAATTCTTGTACTACTCTGTGATGCCTATGGTTCTCCCATTACCAGTTTCATGTAACTTACTTTTTACTAACTTGTCTAGAAAACGTTTAGTCATGAATTTAGTTGCCTCTGAGGAACATAAGGAATACTTGTATCTTTTTAGGCCATGGCATCTATGGAAGAATTCCGTAATCTGGATCGAGACATTGAAGGCTCAGCAAAGAGATGGAAGAAATTTGTAGAAAGTGAATGTCCAGAAAAAGAAAAATTCCCCCAAGAATGGAAAAACAAAACATCATTACAAAAATTATGTATGATGAGAGCTCTTAGGCCAGACAGAATGACATATGCAGTTAGGTAAGTTACCAGTTTTATCTATGAACAATGTTGTTATTGTTAGTAAACTAACTTAAACTCAATAGTACTAAATTTATCCAACTAACAATATTTTTGTGATCGTGGTTTCTTACAAATCCATGTATTAATTTTTAAGTACCGGTAATTATTTTCATAAAACATATCAGGAATGTAGTATTCATTGTCGTCTGTTTATAAAATTGTAGAATTGACCACAATATGTGTAAAGAATTTTACAATGACACAATAATTTCAATGTAAATATTGAAAATGTTTTACAAGCTTATTTGTATTATAATAATATATGTTGCATGTATCGGACCTGCCAACACTTAAAATGTACCCATAATTAATTCTTATTGTTGCTTGGCCTATTTATTTTATGATCAAGAGCCTGTTCTTAGATTTTGTGACATTTTTCCATGACACCCATATTTTTAGTTCAAATCTAGGTAATTTCACGACAAGGTTGTATCATCTTGCAAAGTGCAATGAAACATTTGAAAACCATTAGGGTTATATGAACATGTCAGCACGATAGCATTAAAGTTGTTGTTATATTGTGACAGTACTTCATAATTATTTTAGATATTTTGTGGAAGAAAAGATGGGTACAAAATATGTAGAAGGACGGTCTGTAGAATTTGCCAAATCTTATGAAGAATCTGGTCCTGGTACTCCTATATTCTTTATCCTTTCACCTGGTGTTGATCCTCTCAAAGATGTAGAGAAGCATGGTAAAAAAATAGGGTTTACTGAAGACAACAGAAATTTCCACAACATCTCACTTGGACAGGGACAAGAAATAGTTGCTGAAAGAGCCATGGATCTAGCAGCCAAAGAAGGCCATTGGGTCATTTTGCAGGTAAATGGTGAAACTTGCTAAAAATGCTGCCAATCTGTATTTATTTACTTTTACACATGAAATATATTGGAGGTAAATGCATAAGAAGAATGGAAACACTGTTTTAAGAAAACAAGGTAGTTATGGTTTTGCAGTGTGAGGAACATCATGCATTGTACATTTTCCAATATATAAAAATACAGATACATGAGAAAGTTAATGTAATGTACTAATGAAACATTGTCATTTAAATACTTTCAACTTCCAACAAAAATCATCATACTCCTGATGTAGCATTTTCATAATTTTGCCTTATTTTGTTTGCTTGTGTTAGTGTTTATGAAATTTTCTTTTTATATTTTTATAGAATGTCCATTTGGTAGCTAAATGGTTATCAGTATTAGAGAAGAAACTGGAACAATACAGTGAAGAAAGTAATCCAGATTACAGAGTTTATATAAGTGCTGAGCCTGCTGGTACTCCAGAATCTCACATTATACCACAGGGTATACTAGAAGCAGCTATTAAAATTACAAATGAACCACCTACTGGCATGCATGCCAATTTACACAAAGCTTTAGATAACTTTACTCAGGTACATATATACAAATGAAGTCCTGAGTAGTGTTGTACTGACAGGGACACTTAGTATTAAAAAAAAACAACTTTCAACTCAGTCATGAACATAAACCTAGTATTTCAATGAAAAGTCATGCTAATGATGTCATAACTTGTAAACTTTTAAGTGATGCCAACTTAAATTACTTAGCAAAACAATTACAGGGAATTTATGATACATGTGTGTATCACTAGCAAAACAATTACAGGGAATTTATGATACATGTGTGTATCACTAGATGTATTAACAATTAAGAACCTCAATTTTTGGGGATGTATGAGGCACCATACCTTCGAAGTCTTTTGTAGGAAACTTGGGCAAAAAACTTTCAAATATTTTAGAAAGTGATATATACTGATTTCTGCCTATCTATATATCTCTCAGTCTGTCAAAAAAATAATAAAATCAAGACAATATTACCATGTAAATATAATTTAGTGGAGTTTTTGGCGTTAATGAAATCAACATTATTGTGATGAAAGTTAAACAAAGAACTTCTTTATTATGATTATAACATAAAACTTTACTTGATCAATATTATACTATTTTCTAACTCTCAATTAACAAACTTGAATGATTCTGGGGTTTTTTAAGTTCAATTCTTTATTCAATGACCTTTCTGTATTGACAGGAAACCCTTGAAATGTGTGCAAGAGAAACAGAATTCAAGAGTATTTTGTTTGCTCTTTGCTATTTCCATGCTGTAGTGTGTGAAAGGCGTAAGTTTGGTCCCCAGGGCTGGAACAGAGTTTATCCATTTAATACTGGTGATTTGACTATCAGTGTCAATGTACTTTATAACTACCTGGAGGCAAATTCAAAAGTTCCTTGGGAAGATTTGCGTTACTTATTTGGTGAAATTATGTATGGTGGTCACATAACTGATGACTGGGACAGACGTTTGTGTAGAACTTATCTAGAAGTCTATATGCATTCAGAAATGGTAAGAAATTTAACTAATACAGTAGAACTTCGATAATTATGACTTCGAGTTATCGGGGTGTTCGAGTTTTCCAAGTTGAAGGATGACATCACAATGTAGATGTTCATCTCTATGTGAGAAATGTTTGATGAAGATAAACTGATTACTGACACACTAGTGTAATATGTATGCATAAAATAATACTAGTAAATTAATTAAAGTGAATTTATTATGTTTTCATAAGAACTGATGACGACGACAAACACATACATAAAATACATAAAACGTGTATTACCAACACATTATCACAGTGCATTCAAAGAACTGAATCAGATAAACATATTCATCAGGGTTCGTACAGGCCTTGAAAAGTCCTTAAATTTTGAGGTTTGCCCTAAAAAGACCCTAAAAACAAGCCCTTGAATTTTGCCAGTAAGGTGTTGATATTAAGTGGTTGTAAATAGACTGATCAAAATAAATAAATAAGTTACATTAAAATGAGTGATTTAAAGGTACCTGGCCCTCCCGAACACCCAAAATCAACCCCCACTTCAAGTGTCGTTACTATGGACATGTAAGTAATTGTTTTATTGATTTAATTGTCTTTGCACCAATGTTTCTCTTATAAAATTGTCCCTCTGATTAGGCCCTAAATTTGCAAATGAGACCCTGAAAAGACCCCAAAAGTCCTTAAATTTGGAGTCAAAATGTCTGTACGAACCCTGTTCATGTACCTTATATGTAGTAATAATAATAATACATACTCAAGACAAGATGCACGTTTTATAGAAATAATAAAATTATTGTGCATACCACGTGTAAGTCATTAAAATCCAGCATGGATAAATCATTTGCTGTTATAGCCAGCGGCACAAAACTTGGCTTCTACTAAGAGAGTACACAGTTACACTTCATCGCCCTTTACGGGACGGAGTACTTATTTTTCAATTGATACTAATTAAGACAGTAGCAGAACCTTGGTTTTGTACCACTACCAGTCTCATTGATCGGATTATAGGCAAGTCTATAGCTGATGACCCATTAATTCCTGTGATTTCACTGATCATTCTATTCATCACTCACCCAATGTTAAAAATACTTCAAGTTTTAGAAGGTTGTCATACAATTTTTTAATTTGGCACCTTAACATTACTTTGAGTTATCAGGGGTATTCGAATTATAGGATTTTGAGTTCTAGAAGTTGTATTTACACACCAATGTATATAGTTTATATAGAAAACCAGTCGGGCCCGACAAAATACTGACATTGAGTTATCCGTGGTATTCGAGATATCAAAGTTCGAGTTATCGAAGTTCTACTGTATGTACAAATTATAGTGGAGCTTGTATCATACACCCACCATGATCATTGGTAGTATTGATTGACTTGATTGGTAGTCATGCAAGGTTTTTCTTCTGGTAGCTTTTATTAATACAGTACTGCAAAAATTGTTTTTGCAAAATTTTCCATAGTGGAACTAGATACATACATATATATAAATATAAAGATTGAATGGATACTAATTGTTGTGACAAATGATATTTCAAAATCTTATACCGATTATTGTCTAAGTTGCCCCATTGATATGCATGTAGGTATGCTGGCAAATCATGTCATCCCTATGATATACTGAATGGGATGTCTGGCAACACTTTTTGATATACTGCTACCAAAGTAAAAGACTTTGTTCATTCTGTATGATAAATTATATTTAAAGTAAAAGATATCATAAAGAGTACACTTACTCGCTTCAGTGTAGTCAACTGTTGAGCCATGAAAACCTCATACATTTGAAACAATACAGTTACAAAGTGGATATTTTAAATTTTAATTTGACTACATGTATATGTTTTAACAATAATCATTTATTTGATTAAACAATCAAATGTGTATTTCAGCTTGAAGGTGAACTTTATTTAGCTCCTGGGTTTTTGGTGCCTCCAAATTCGGATTATAACGGTTACCATGCCTACATTGATGAATGTTTGCCACCAGAAAGTCCATATTTATATGGATTACATCCTAATGCTGAAATAGAGTTCTTAACAACTACATCAGAAAATTTGTTTAGAACAGTGTTTGAGATGCAGCCTAGAGATGCCGGAGCTGGTGCTGGGGCAGGCGTTAGTAGAGAAGAAAAGGTACAATATATCTGTATTACAATGATCTTACCAAATAGATTTCTGAAATATGTTAACCATGCATTGCAGTGTTGCACATTGTATACTTGTATTACTATTGTGACCATTGTGTGAAATGACATTTGTTTGTGAACACTAAGCAAAATATGATCTCAAACTGCTCTACAAATTTTACTAGATTTCAATCAATGCAGTTGTCAGCTAGCTTAATCCATGTAAGAGTTGTTGATCTTTGTTCATCTGTTAATTTCTTATTCAGCTTTACTGACTTTTATGTTCATTTGGATTGCATTTTTATAAACTTCTTCAGTTAGTGTGTAATGTTGTAACCAGATTTTGGAAAGTTCAGTCTATAGCCATGAAATTTTCTGATTGTCAACAATCATCATAAATAATTTGTATTCATCTTTTTTGTTTTTTAGATAAAGGGAACATTAGATGAAATCTTGGAGAAGTTACCTGAAGAAATAAATATGATGGAAATAATGGCTAAAGTTCCTGTTGAGGAAAGAACACCATACATAGTAGTAGCTTTCCAGGAGTGTGAACGTATGAACATATTGACAAATGAAATACGTCGATCTTTGAAAGAATTAGATCTAGGTCTGAAGGTAGGTAAATTCTGAAAGTTGATTTGCAAATATTCTGTTTTGTCTATATCTTTTTTCTCCATTTATAAAAATTAGTAAAGTTCAGAAGTTTCATGTGTTTTCACCACAATTACAGTGTTCATTCTAGAAGGGGTGCATTGATCCAGATTTTGCCACATGACCCCATTGTTTAGATATTAGTAGGCCATATTTAACATTACATGAAAACAAAAACAAATATTGATATTATGGTATTATAGAGTAAAGTTTTTGAAAATGGCCCTCTCTAAAAAAAATCAGAATAAACATTTTATTAAATGAATTTACCAGACAAGTACTAGTAATTTTACAAAGAAGTAGTCAGTCATAGCATTGGCTTAAGCCTCAGTTTTTGTAGACTGAAAGTCAACCCATGTTTTGCTTAAAACTATAGCCTGTTGTCATTGTAACAAAACTGATTAAATTGGTTGTAAACAGAAAGTTAAATTATATGCTTTAATGGATATGAGATATCATAAGGATTGGTAACCATGAAAGAAAATTTAGAACTTGTACTATATTATTATTCCAGCTGAAAAAAATTAAGACTTACAGGGCTAATAATATCTGACTTTGTCATTTCAGGGTGAATTAACAATCACAGCTGATATGGAAGATCTTGGAAATTCACTCTTTTTGGATGTTGTACCAGGCAGTTGGGCCAAACGGGCATACCCTTCATTGCATGGTTTATCAGCCTGGTATGCGGATTTAATACAGCGTATTAAGGAACTGGAAACATGGACATCAGATTTCCAGCTTCCAGCAGCAGTTTGGTTGGGAGGATTTTTCAATCCACAGTCTTTCTTAACAGCCATTATGCAGCAGATGGCTCGTAAAAATGAGTGGCCATTAGATAGGATGGCTTTACAATGTGATGTTACCAAGAAAAATCGTGAAGATATGGCTGGACCTCCTAGAGAAGGTGCTTATGTTCATGGGTTATATATGGAAGGAGCCAGATGGGATATACAAACAGGTATGATTGCTGAAGCTCGCTTGAAGGAATTGGCTCCACCAGTACCAGTAATCTTTATCAAAGCTATACCTGTTGATCGCCAAGACAGTAGAAATGTTTATGACTGTCCAGTCTACAAAACAAAATCAAGAGGACCCACATTTGTATGGACATTTAACTTGAAAAGTAAGGAAAAGCCAAGCAGATGGGTCCTTGGTGGAGTTGCTCTCTTACTTCAAGTATAAACACTAAAATCAGTTAAATATATTTTAAAGACAATTTAATTATTCATATCCTAGTTTGCAATTAATATTAAATCTTTCATGCATTAATCAGTCAAATTTAATTCATACTTATCTGACTCATCTTCATACATTTGAACTATTTAAAATATTTGTTTGCATTATTGAATTTTATCCTTTACTTGCATAATTCCTGTCTGTATGTAAAAACTTTCAGCCATTATATGTTGCATGCTTGAACAAATAGTTACTCTAGACCCTGTTATTCAAAAACTTATATTATTAGTTGAGCTTGTTTGTAGTTATTTTCAGGTTCATGTGTTCATTTGTCAGATTCATACAAATAAAATGCAGAAGTTTACTTGATCAAATAGACATACCAGTGAGCCCGTACATGTATATGTAAAGTTCATACACCACGTCAGTTATTTCCAGTGTTTTGAATAATGAAGAAAGTTATTTTAATATTTTTACTTTTTGTTAAAACATAAAATACTGTTGATTTTTATTTGATTTCTGTGATGGAAAATTTTTTATTCTGACATAATTGTTATTTGTTATAATAATAAATTATAAATTTATTTTATTGTTTTATTAAATAAAAGTTATAGTTTTACATGTTGATGTATTCCATTAATATCCTTATTACTTGAATCTAGTAAATTATGATGCAAGAATTCAGGAGTCAAAGTGGTTTAAAGCACATGCATACAGATCACAGTGCCTCTCACTGCCTAGGCTCGAATCTCACTCGAAACAGATGCTAGTGTGGAAAAGTTTGTCTGTTTGCTTACAGGAAACTGGTTTTCTTTGGACACTCTGGTTTCTTCCACCATTCCTGAACTAGTCATCTCAATGTAAGTGAAAATACTTGACTGCGGAGTAAAACCTCACAACTTAACTCTTCTCAACCTTTTCTACAGAACTAGTAAACTTCAGGCAATAAAACTTGGCAAAGATTTGTCCTTTCAGAGTTGTGAAACTGGTTGATTTGACCCTCATTCAAGGTTCGTTGATTTTAAAAATATCATCTTACCATACACCTAAACTGAAAGGCCAAGGAATTTAAAACTTCATATATAGCACCAGGACATGAAGCTTTATGTAGTTTAAAGCTAGTTGACCTTGACCCACATTAAAGATCACAATGATCTCAAGAAGAGAAACTTTAAACAATGTTCATGAAACAAAGCGCATAGTTTCTTGAAATTTCATATACAACATATTTTTGTTCAAAAAAAAAAAAAAAAAAAAAAGAGCATCTATTTGACATGAACAGAAAGGGACTAGAGGCTTGAAACATCAAATATATGGCACCAATCTGAAAAGAAAACATTTGTGAAGTTGGTTGGCCTTTACCATGTTTACTTGCATTTGAGATTATCATGTAATAAGCCTAATTGCCCAGAAGCTCGAGACAAGTTCCGTATATACAGCACCAATGCAGTAAGTTCTACATAGTTTGCAAAGTTGTTTACAAATAAATTTATTTGCTGCTTGCAAATTGTTGACTCTGGGATATTGCAAGCCTAGGCTTATCAAGGCCCTCAAAAAGTTCTATGGTCGTCATCACAGTATTGTTGATAAGTTTGATGTTTCTATGTCCAGGATTGCCCTGGATATATTTGACGTCCCATAGTTCCATGTTCCTTTCACATAATTTTGATAACACAGTGGCGGGTGTAGCTAGCTAAACAGGTGGTGTTTACCCTTCCGGAGCACCCGGCCTCACTTCTCTGGTGGAAGATCACCTTGTCAGTTCCAAAGTTTTTACTTTGCTTCTGGGTTGTGATTCTGACAAGTATGTTTATTTCTGGTTACCTTGACATATATATATTCTAGGTCACAGCTACCTGAAATGTTAAAAACTTCAAACAACTTTTTTTAAATGAAATGGCCTTAATCAACCGAAATTGAAATGTAAGTCTTTTCATTTTTATTTGGGGATCAAAAGGACCCTTATCATATAAGCTACATTTTAGTCAATTTAGTGTATCTTTATGTATAAATCTACGCTACAAAATTACAGCTAAAACATTTAGAGGCAAGTAGTCCGATCAACCATAAAATGCAACCAAAAGAAAAGACTAATAAAAATAACGAAAAGGACGCATATTGATGCGACTTCTTCTTATGAAGCTGCATAAATGATCAAATAACCAGAACTATAACCATCAAGGAAAACCTCTCTACTTGCAAAAATATTTGTGTGGTTTACTCTTCTGCATTGTTTTTTGCGTTTATGGATAGCAGATGATATCTAATTTTGTTCCCGCGTCTTTATTTGTATCTTTTATTTTGTTGATGGATCCACTTCCGGGTATTTCATCAACGGAGAAAAAGCACTGCTTGTAAGTAGCAGCGGTTCTGATTGACGTCCTTGGAAGCTCCGAGTTTTGTCTGCACCACCGTCATCTAGGTGGCTTCAATCCAAAAAAGTTTTAATAATGAAAAAACTGCCGAATTGTTCCGATTTCACCCTTTATATTAATACACTTGATGTAATATATTGGTTGACTGTCAGGGGCGTAGATGGGGTGTTTATGATGAGGACGCCTAAAGAGGGCATGGGTTTGGGGGCCGCCCTGATGCGAATTTTCGGCCCTCCAGGGCGCTATTTATCAGAATTTTTCTTATAATTTTATGCTATGCTGTGGTAGTTTTTGTCGTTCTTTTGAGGACTGGTTCATTCTTAAACCTGAAGACGAGTTACACGGGGATCTGATGTTGTATGGCATAAGCACTACGAAAACAACACATTCAATAATTGAGAAAGTCAAGTTAAAATGGGAGTTCAATTAATATAGTGGTGAGGTTAAACGGAGGAGAGGAAATATATTTGTAAATAAATTGCGTTAATACATAATGAAACTTGACGAATGGCTAGTACAACGGTTCTTTAATATAATTGTTAACAGGCATTCGTATCTAGGCATAAGAGTTAGATCATGATTATGTGCGAGAACAACCAGATAAAGTCACTTGAGAGCAAACACCGGAACCGCACCTCAGAGGCTATCGAAGTCAGGTATAAACCGAATTCGTATATAACATTTCCGGTGAGGACCAACGGTTTGGTATAAGAAATATATTATATTCTCTCTCTCTCTCGTTTTTTTTTTTTTTTTTTCCTTTTTTTTGCGAAAACGATGCGGACGTTTTTGCGTACAAACGTACGCCTGGCTACGCCCCTGACTGTTTGATTTGAACGTACGTATGCTTTCTAGACGACGGGCATCAACTCCTCAACCATTTTATAGAGTATAACCTGACAAGCTATTTGTTGCTCGTCAAGGGCTTTGAAACATTTTTGTGTCATCCTTCTGTCCTTTGTTTTTAGCAGCTTAGAATGTAACATTTTTTTAAATTGAGAAAATCTGGGACAATTTCGTGATCTTTCCTTGTTTTAATTTTGCGATAGAGCAAGCATTCATCAGCATAAATGTGGACAGTCTGGTAGATCATTGATATGGCAGAGGAAAAGTAGTGATATTACTAATAAAGCTCATTCGTATTCGTCTTCAAGGTTTGAATCTAGTAGATGTGTACTTAGATGGCTATTAGTTTCCCTGGTAGTTCCCGGGCTTTCTGTCTTTAAGACGTCTAAGGTTGTAGTGAAACCGGGTGCCTGGAAACGTAAACATCTCTTGCCTAGCTTGCTACACCTGCAGATGTGAAACCAAAATTAAAAATAAAAGCAACATGGAACCGTGACTATAGATGTACGTCAAATATATCCAGGGTAATTTTGTATATATAGACATCTTACTTAACAATATTGTGACTTTTTGAACGCCTTTGTAAGCACATGCTTGCAATATCCCGGCAACAATTTATTTGTTAGCAGCTTGCTTCGTTGTATAAAGTAACCTCAGTGGGGACAGGCTCTACCATTGCGTATTCGTATTAATTAAATACGAAACAAATGCACCAGAAGCAGCAGGTTTATTGCTGCATAGCAAAAGGAAACGTTGGCAACAGAAAAAATGAAGTCGCATATTTGGATATGTCTGTGGAATTAATGTTCAACAAAAGCTCATCATACTGAGTATTTATGGACTGCCAAGACTATCATTTCGTTTTACTTTGTGTATATTATTTTATGGAACTGCCTGTCCATATACTTCAAATAACATTTGACAGTTTGGAGGATTTTAATGAAACTTGCTGTAAATGCTTATATTCAGAAGATGTGATTTTGTTTCATTATGAAATTTTGCTTTTTTTTAATGCCATTCCAGTTAAGAAGCCGTCAAACGACCATTGGCCTGTTATTAATTGTATAGAACGATAAACAGCTTTTGAGTTGAGTTTCTTGTCTGAAATCACCAATAGAACCGTAAATGTTAAGCTTTCAATGTAAGTTACAATATTGTTCCATCAAACACATTCAGATCCTTTTTAATCGTTAATGATCTAAGTTGTTCCCAGATTTCCGAAGGCTGAACTAACAATCCCTTACTCCGCAATTCATCTTATTGTGCAAAACGGCACCGTGCAACAATTGCAACATTGCTTATCATCAATTTACTGTTCAGTAACTTGTAATTTATGATCCAAATTATGCACCACTTTAACTTTCGAATGATAATTATATTAGTTAAAAAAGCATTTAAGTGATAGACGTGTGTGTGTGTGTGTGTGTGTGTGTTTATCCAAATCACTGCTAACGCCATTTCGTTTTTCGTTGGTATGGAACACCACAAAATATTGGCGGGAGACATATAGATCAAGTGTTTGTTTTTAAAAAGTTAAACTCTAGTGTAAATTTATACACTATGTTAACTTATGTTAGTACAATGTATTGTCGAATGGCAAAGTGTAATTATCATATCAGTCAAAAGTACCTCAGCATTGAGGAACATTTGATAACACGCATATATATCAGTAGTTTAATACGTTTTGAATTAAATTCAAAAGAAACTATAGCATAACGGTACCGATCGTATAATGAATGAAGACAGTAGTGAGTACCTAAAGAAAATATTTGAAGACCGAAATTTTAAATACTAGTTACCCAATGTTAGACTTTGTCTACCATTTGAATACACATTTTGAATGGTTAAGTCTATAACCATAATGCATTAAATCAGTACCGTGACCACAGGTATTAATAACTCGGGTCGGATCACTCAGTAATACTTCGTGCATGCGATCGTGTGCATACAGTTATAGTTATATATACCGTTATCCCCGTTATCTATATATCATTATATTGAGAGTTTCCGTCATGTTATATCGTGTACATAACTTATTGTATTGTTGCTAGCAATACACATGGTCGTTTTATATTTAGAAGAGCAGATTCGTAAACAAATCGGGCAACTATTTTATATGTTTTAGCCAAGAGCGAAGGTTATCTATATAATCTATTTTATGATTAGCGTTTATCCGTTGCCACTTACTACCTGGCTGTATGTATACAACGGTATTCTCATATCTTGTGTGATTCTCTTCTCGTAATCGGGAAAGAAAAATCGAATGTGATATTGATTTGACTGGTTGATTCAACTACATTACATAGTCGTATTTACAGCTGGCTACACTTAAATACAGACCATAAGAACTGTGTGTATTATTGATGAACTAATACTTTTAAATATTGGAATTACATACAATTAAAACAAGGGATCGCCGAGAATGTTAGAGAATAAAGGCTTCAGCTGACTGGTAGCAGCATATATACATCAATGTCGTTCACGGTTGAAAAGACAAAAATATATTATCACACAGCAACCATCGTAAGCAGTGTTACTAACAACCGCCATGGGTTGATGATGATACTAGCAACCTAATTGACGATGTGTAGCATTTTATGTTTAGGCTTGTTGGATTAAGTTGTGTGATTTTTTAAAGGGATTATTTGAAGAAGACATCTTATAATTATCAAGATGACTAATGTTACTAATGACACTATCACAGACCCGTGCTTAATGGAGAGGAATTGGTATAAATTTTTAGCATCAAGTCTGATATTTTTTGGAGCAGGATTACTTGTGATTTTAGTCTACAGGTTTATACTTTGGCTTTGTTTCCGACATGGAAAAAACGTTCCTGTATCTAAAGTTTCCGATCATGCTGGACCATTACCACCAAACGGGAACGCGCACAAAAATTCTATCCCAGCACAAGGAGCTCCAGGAGTGGGTTTCATTAAGAACACAGAACATGAAATAGGATGGATGACAGAAGCCAAAGATTGGGCCGGCGAGCTTATCTCTGGCCAAACTACAACTGGCAGAATACTGGTAAGTTGGATTTCCCCCAGTGATACACATGTACGTGATTCATAAATCCATCGGAGAGTACAGTATTTATTTGAAATTGGTGGCGATTGTATATAAAGTTGTTGCACAGTCAAATTCAATTAATGTTAATCTATTTTACATGTAAGTGTTTGGTTTTTGTTCGAATATTTCTAGGTAAAAACAGAGACCAAAGTACCACAACAACAATTTAATGTTTTGAAACATGTCTCCACATCCTATTGTAATGTTATGTAAAATGCATTATCCAGACTGTTTGAAGTCATTTGCATATCTGATAAAATGACTTTGGTCTATTAATCAGGGGTTGGCCTTCACAGCATGTTCCTAGCTGATGGTATGTGTTTGTTAATGGAGTGTGCTCACCAGATGTTGACAAACTAAATTGATCCTACCGTGACATTATTTACGTGCATATGCTAAATCAATAAAATTATTACTATTAATTGTCACAATTAGTGACTATCAGAAACTAACGTTGAAAATATCTACTGAGAAAAGTTGTACGTTTATCCGCTGAAATTCAATCATGTTTTGGTCAAGCGCCGTGAAAATGGGACAATCTGAAAATTATTTAATAATAATAATAATAATAATTCTACATTCTGGACAACATTGTCCATAATATATTATTGTAAAATATTTAAAAAAAAACATATCTATGACAGCAGTTCTATTCAAAAGTGTGGGGTGTATATCATATATTATATATCAAGTTCTGTTATTATAGCGATAATAGAAAAAACCATTGCCTCAAATACTGCTAATTATGACTTACTACACCACGACAATTAACTGTTTGTATTATGATAATTATGAATGTCTAAGTAGTTCGATCCCCGGAAAAATTCTGTGATCCGTATCGTTTTCTACTCTACAATTACCACGTGTTACCGATATCCTATGTAGACATCATGGTCAATCTGATAACAAGTTGCATGTAGTTCAGTCGAAAGGCCAGCTTCGAACTGTAATTGGTTAAAAGTTGCTGTCACTTCACCAACTTGAAGCATCATATTTTTTAAAGGTGTTTATTATATTGTGAGACGGAACAGCTACACAGTTTGAATCGAGTTCTAATGAAGTATTGTGTTTTAGAATGATATATAACATAAGTTTAAGTAAACATTTTTCTATATACATTGTACCCCTTTAATACAAGTTACATATACTCATAAAAAATGTTCCACTACATTTTAGAAATCATGCAGTCTTAGTTGGCTAGTCGCTGAGGTTGATGTTTGGCAGTTTGTAAACTGCAGGTCATGCTATTTTGATGACCCAGGGTTCCAGTCCCACCTTCTCTGTAACTTTCACTTTATTATATCGAATGTAGTTGGTAGCCTTTCAGTAACCTTGTAAAGAAGAAACACAAATAATATATCTGTATATACATTTCATATACAAATTTCCTGACGTTTTCTTCATAAATTTGAAATGATAAAACATTGTGGTTAGTACTGAGTTAATGCTACAAAATTTACAACACATGCATTATAATTTCCCAAAAGTTACATAAAGCTCTTCGGCAAAATTTATACACACTCTAAGTAGACATAAAAATACTGGTAGAATACGAGGTAATGTAAATAGTAAAAAAAAAATTATTGCTTGAATGAATTAAATACCGGTATCTCATTTTTCCAATAAATTCTTATGAAAATATGAAGTATGAATTATTAAATTTGATATATTATTCTCAGTGGTTCATTTATTGTTTGCCACAGAGCACCTAGCACGTATCTATCAAGATTAATATCCAACCAGAGTTATTAACTTGTACTTATATATGTGTGTACTACCATAAATGTCCAGTTGTTGTTTTTTAAGTTCAAGTTAAATACTTTTAAATACTTATTGATATATAAATATGGTTTAGTAAGTTATCATAAAAATAAGTTCTACTCTAATCCAGTGAATCAGTGTTTTAAAATATGACTTTTAAATTCTTACATGCCTAAGAAGGAAATAATAGCCCCTCATAGCGTTAGTAATTGGATTACAACATTAAAACAACCAAAAAATTAAAGTACTACAATTCCGTTTTAATCATGTAAATATACAGGGTCTTAAGAAATGTTGCAGGCATCAGCCTCTTAAAAAATCTGCTTTGACAGGATTTGAAATTATGATAAGTTGAGTTGAGTAATGGTATTTAATGCCCAAGTCAAGAATATTTCACTTATATCAAAACATTGTCAGCTATAGGTGAAGGTGCAGAAATTTTAGCTGTGTGTTGTGCATTAAACAACAGGGTTCTCCATCGTGTCACTGGACATCCTTTATTTTAAGTTCTCATCTGAAAGAACCATGACTTTCATTTCTTATGCAGAGTGCTTGGTGAAAGAACAGTCACTGCCCACTTTCAAGTCTTGGATTAGACCCAGTCAGTCTATGCTAAGTTAAGCCTAATGTAACCTTCATAAAGATTACAAGATTTTCTTACCCCTTTAATAACATTTATATACAGGTTTTCACAATTAATATATGTATACATATTGCTACCAAAATGCATAAATTTAAAATTTTTGTCATATAGGTATACCGGTACATAGGTTAGGCTACAGTAGAACCTCATAATAACTTATAATGACCCTTGATGACTCTGCCACCTCACTTATTATCAAAGTCTTTTTATATTTATCATTATAATTGACCTTTGTTTTATTGCCAGGCCCTTTATAATGCCAATAATTCAAGATTGGCGATGAATAGAGTTTTTGGTAACATTATACAATGTGATGAATGGTGATTACATTGTCATTACTCACTTTTGAAAAACTCCTATCAGAAATTTTAATTATTGTTATAATTACTTGAAATTTTGAAAAGTTTTTCTTTAAAGTGAAATTGGTTTTAATGGGCAGGGGATAATAATAGAGGTTCCATATAAAGAATATAAAGATATATGCAGAAGGATTAGTTAGATTGTCAAGTGACAATTAAGTTAGCCTCTATATCTTCCTGGGAATATTTTTAATGTTTGGCTATAGTAAATAGCTAATTTTACCCTTCACCATTTTATATTTGTTATAAATCACTTTTTAGAAATTGATTTCAGATACGATTTACCACTTCGTCTGTCTCACCTGCTGAATAAAATTTTTATTCTTCTTTTGCAATTTAGGCAAAAAAATATGTAATTTCTGAGTTAATTTTTTCACCTATGTTACATAAGAGTTTGGCATAATTAATGATTAACAAGAGGCAGATATAAGTAGGACTTTTAGTGGTAGTAACTGACATTTTTGGGTAAATTAGATGATGTAAGGGAACACATAATGTATATTGTAAAACCATGTGTGAGATGATGATGGTGATGATGATGATGGTGATATATTGATGCAGCCTGTTAGTGCTAATTTATCATTGTTATACATAAATACCAGAACTTATTGAACATTATGATGTGAGGGGGAGGGTATATATGATCTAGTGCTACTGTTACCTAACCTAGCTTTCTTTGTTTCAGATATATCAGAGGTGACTATTTTTTCCATATTAAACAAGGGAAAGCTGGTTGATTCACTTAAAAAAATTAAAGTTTCATTTTCCATTACATCTGAAAGATATAAAAAAGTAGGCTACCTAACAGAGACCATTACCAGCACATATGATAATATGATAATTTAGTAGCATAAATAGATTGAGCTCAATGATAATCCAATTATGAATTATATGAAACATTTATTAATTTAAGTAGATTTACAATAAAAAATTTGCATACTTAACTATCACATGTTACACAGTGAAACAGATAGTTTGTTTTTGGACAAAATACTCAGAAAAGACTTACCGGTAATTCAAATGTCTGTTTGGGATTGTGACTTAATTTAAGCCCATAGTTTAAGCAGAAAACAGAACTAAGAACAGTAAAAGCTAAATATAAATGTTTTGGTTGAAAATGTTACACCAGATACCAAAATAGATAAATTTGTATCTTTTTGTGTTTATATACAATTTAGTATAAAGATCATCCTGTTATGTCTTAAGTAATATGTTGTACTATGAGTGTACAGTGTGAGTGGAATGTAAAGTTTGCTTCAGTTGTTACATACTATATCACTACAATAGAAACATAATGTACATCAGTTGTCATCCTGCCAGTTGGCAGTGACAGTGCATTATTTGTTCTCAATTCCTCTAGAATTTGTTATTTTTTCTTTTGTTATAATATCGGATATCATTATGTGGTGATGTCAGACTGTCTCCATGATTTAGACTACATTAATAATATGTACTTTATATTCTTTTTATTGTGTAGGTTTAGACTATCACATCTGAATGTACCAGAGTAGTCCATTGTTCTTTGGTGCTGACAGTTCATTGCACTTGTGTCCTCATGGACTGGGATGTTGCTTTAGAGTATAGATTCTGATTTTGGTTAACTGGTTAGACCTGTAAGAATTCTGTCAGTGACATTGTTTACAAAAAACAGTGTGTTATGATCATGCCAAAGCTCAAAGGTCACAATGTTCTCAGATTAAGAGGACCAGTATCTGGGTTGCATTGTGTTCAGTTCAAAGGCATTATTTACTTTAGTTTTTAGTAATACAGAGATATTGCTTAATGTTATACATTTTCTAAGGTCAAAGGGATTGCTCTGGGTTCAAGGTATCCTAATGCCAAAAGCATTGCTTGTAGTGCACAGTTCAGATTAATTGGGGTTATTTGGTTTACTTGTGTCAAATTCAAATTGTGGTGCAGATCAAGGATATTGTTCAGAGATGTTCATGCCAAAGGCATTGGTTAGAGGTTGCAGTAAGCTTAGACCAAGACTGTACAGGGTGCTCATGTCAAAGGCATTGCTTATAATGTACAATATTGTCCCCAGACCAAAGGGTTCAGTATGTGCTTATGTCAAAGGCATTGTTTACTGGTCAGTGTGCTTAGGTCAAGAGGGATTGTTTAAAGTTTTATGGCAAGTTTTGAGTGTTTCAGATTTCTGCTTATTCAATATTCAGTAGTAGGACTTTATTGTTGAATATTAAACTTAAACATATTCTTCAAAGATCACAGTTTGCCAATGTTCTCATGGTTCAGGGATTGCAGACCATAATACATTGCACTTACAATGTTTTAATTGAGCAACACATTTTGTCTACCTTTTGAAATCTGTGTGTTAATGAACTTCTGTATGTCAACATCTAATTGCTCATATTTTCCACAGAAGTATCATACATTGGTTGTAGTATACCAGTAAACATATATGTGTATTGCCTACTTTAAAATCATAGGCACTATATTTTTTCTTGTTTATCAGTGGCAACAGCTGCAAGGAATAGGCTAATGAAAATACTGTAGTAATTATTTCTGTTGTATAACAAATTACTCGCTCTAGTACTTAATGTAACAAATAGTGTGTAACTGTTGTATGTCTGATGGTGTGAAATATCAGGTTGATACATACACACAAATGTGAAATGATGCAGTACAAAGAAAGATCTATAAATAACCTTCAAATAAGTGAATTTAGAGATGAAAAATAAAAGAAAATTGGGTATGAGTTTTGACATCTGCTGATTTTTCTGAGTGGAGTGGAGTGGAGTAATGATGCTTTACACCCCAGTCTAGATTCTGTCACTGATATCGAAGGGGTCAGTTCATGGATGATGGAAGACGTTGTATTGCCAAGAGAAAACCATTAACCTTTGTCAAGCAAACTGAAAACTTACTTGCACTATGATCATCCTCGGAATGGGATTCAAACCTATGCAGCGAGACACTTGAGACACCATGATCCGTAAGCACTTGCTTTAAACCTCTTTACCACAAAGGTCCTGATGTTTTGTCTAACATGGATGACATGAAAACAGCGTTTAGAATTGGTTGACAGGCAATTCCAGCCATGTCACATTCACAATCTGTTTAAGAGAATACGACACATTTATTGGTATTTTTATGTGCTTCACATTTTGACATTTAAATGAATTGATTTTGTAACAGCAACAAAGTATCCATAAAATCAATTTTTGTTTGTATGATACAATATCCTAGAAAAATTACCAGTGAATAGTTTTTATCACGCAACATGCTATTCATCATTTATATCATTTATTTTAGCTGTTATTGAACTTTTATAATCAAGTGGACAACAGGTGTTGTGAATTATGGTTGATAGATAATTCAAATCACTTTGCCCTATAAACAAAGATATTTTTAGGCATACAAGAAGTCCTCATATACATTATATACAAGTATGTATACTGCAGGGAATCCCTTTGTGTTGAGCTTGGGTCTATGGTGCATTTTCCCTTCCTTCTGATTTACAAATGTGGCTCTGGTGATGCTGCTACTGTTTGACAAATATACCTCAGTAAAACCTCAAATCATCTCCCAACTATTTTTCAATCAGATTTATGCATTAAAAAGAGGTTTGTGGGTAATTCAAGAGAGATTTATAAAGAAAAATATAAAAGAAATGGACTTTGGGACTTTAAAATACTGTGGTGATGTGCAAGGTGGCAGAAATCAAGGGGTATTATAACAAGGTTTTACTGTAATCAGACTTCAGGACTTTAAATACTGTGGTGATGTGCAAGGTGGCAGAAATCAAGGGGTATTGTAACAAGGTTTTACTGTAATCAGACTTCAGGACTTTAAATACTGTGGTGATGTGCAAGGTGGCAGAAATCAAGGGGTATTATAACAAGGTTTTACTGTAATCAGACTTCAGGACTTTAAATACTGTGGTGATGTGTAAGGTGGCAGAAATCAAGGGGTATTGTAACAAGGTTTTACTGTAATTTAAACCATGCATGTGCTGTAGAGACCACTCTTGTTTGGTTGTAATTATCTTCAAATCCGGAGAAACAAATGTACCGGGGTAACATAAATACAGGAGATTAAAATGTTAATTACTGCTTTACATGTAATGATTTTAATCAAATGGCTACAAAATTAGATCTCGGATATGAAATGTGTACCACTATTTTTATCAAGTATTTGTAAAATACCAGTTTTCATTCTAGGATTTTTCAGATAGGGCCATTCATGTTAGATACGGCCCTAAGGCCTTAACAATGGTGTCATCTGGCAAAATAAGGAATCAATGGACCCAGTCATTGCCCCTGTCTAGAATGAACACTGAAACACCATTAGGGAAATGAAAACAAACTCTCCAGGGTTGAAATCTAAGGATATTTAGTAAAAGCCACAGCTTTCTTACTGACGGAGATTATACTGGTTATTGATTTCTGTTCTGTCAGACCAGAGTGTGACATTCTAGCTGACATTATGTTGTGGAAATCCAAGTTAAAAAAATACCATTATGATAAATATTGTCTTTAGTAGGATATACTGTATTGTCTTGGAGGAAATGTTTTTTAATATGTCTAATAGTTGATGTGAAAAATTGATTTTATTATTTGTCATACCTAAATGTAAAAGAATGGAGGAAGGAAAAAGGAAATCAATTTTTTTGCACTTTTGTCAATGATTAAAGGAAGACACTATGAATATCATCAGACTGACAATGCAACTAAGAGTTGAGTAATGGTGATTAATGTCCAAGTCAAGAATGTTTCACCTTATATTGAGATGTCACCAGCTATAGGCGAAGGTGGGACCTTGTTCATTTTTAGTTCCCATTCTAAAGAACAGTGACTTTCATTTCATAATGCCAAGTGCTTGGCAAAAGAACAGACACTACCCACTTTCAAGTCTTGGGTCAGACCTGGCCTGGGATCTAAACCACAAGCTCCCAATTACTGAGTGAGCACTCTACCAACTGAAAAAAGGAAAAGAAATTGGAAACAATCCTAGATAAAGACATATTGAGACTTCTGACTGTATATAAACCCAGACTTTGGATATAAGTAATGTATATGCATGTAAACAAAAATTTCAGAATTAAATGATTTGGCCCAATTTCTTTCTAAACATAATTCTTTATCACCAGGTATTTTAAATTTGTGATTTAGATTTGCAACATGTTAAAAAACCAAATTATTACAAATAGATAAATAAATTGCAATCTAGTTATACTGCTTTTATGTGAGCTCAAGTTTTAATGTTTTTTATAATTTCTGTGTTTGAATATGTCTATCTGTAGTGTATAATTTGCTCTCTTGCTCATTTTGTTCATCATAACTGCATGAATAGACTGCTGCATCACCTACCATTGACCCCCTTCAATTCATTCAGCAATCAGTTGCCCTCCATATAACCAGAGAATAGTTTGTACTGTACAGACCTGTCCAATGTTTAACACTGAGTTTTTGAAAAGGAATCGAAGTTCGAGTGCTGAGTGGTGACCAAGATATGGACAGACAACCACCGAAAAGCTACCAAAAGATAGAAAATGGCTACCAAGCCGCTGTTGAGATATACAGATATAGCTAACGAGAAATCAGGATGAACTGTCGATTTGTTTGTTTAGTGTTAAAATTTTCTACAGGTCTGTGATGTGTAGTGTTCTTGCTGACAAGGGAATAGAGCTACTCTGGAACATTAAATCAATTTTTATATCTATTTATTAGTGATTGGAGTTAATGTAGGTAATTCTGTATATATGTTTGCGTTCTTGATGTTTGTACACTTTAGGGAAATAAAAAGTGTCACGTCTGCAATATTAATACATTATTTACCATCACTATTATCAAAGTGGTCTAGACAATTACATGTCCAACTCAAATCCAGCTTGTCATTACTTTTTATGGCTATTTGGAAGATGGAATGTATGATCTTATTTCAAAATCTCGGTCAGGTTGAGTTAACACCATTGACTGCATGACTTATTTCACGGAAACCTGGGTCAGCTAGTTGACACCAATGACTGCATGATTTGGATTAGATGGAGTTATACTAAAATCTAGGTCAGGTTGAGTTAACACCATTGACTGCATGGTTTATTCCATAGAAGCTGGATTAGATAAAAGTATTCCAAAACCTTGGTCAGGTCTTGTCTAACACCAATGACTGCATGATTTGGATTAGATGGAGTTATACCAAAATTCAGTTCAGATTTGGCTGACATCAACGACTTCATAATTTATTTCATATAAAAGACTATTATATGGTCATAGCAAATCTCTCTTTCTCTTTAATAATATCATATATTGTTTTAATCTAGGGTTGTAATTATGCTCTAAGATGAATCTTTCGAAAGACTCTCTGTCAAACAAGTTACCTGTGTATATACATTTAGAAATATAATCAATGATAAGATGCTTTTAGCAAACTTTTTAGCATCAGTCACTTTCATTGATATAATTGAAATTAAAAATATTGATTAAATTTTTTATAATTTACATAGGCCCATCGGCAATGGAGCATACTTCAGCGAAGCTCGAATAATATTACCTGCATACATTATTTCTGTCCTCTGAAGTGTATGTGTGAGTGGTTGTGTGTGCAATTGGTTGGTTGGTTGAATGTTGTTTTACTTCACATCAGCATTCATGCAGTTATTTGTGATGTGTTGTTTCCCAAAACAAGAGCTACACTGGAAAAGCTCTGTAGTTGTCTTTATGTACAGATGTATTGGTCTTTGTAGCTCAATTCTTAGATTAGTGTTTGAAGATCCCTAAAACAATCCAGATTCCATCCCTGTCTTTTTCCATCTCCTCTTACAGGTTGTAACTTCAAAACAAGTTGAAGTAATTTCTGAGGTTAAAGAGTCATCAGAACTGATACTGGTGATTTATAATCCTAGTTTTAGTGGACTATTGACCCTTGGGTTGGTGATAGTTCATCACAGTGTTAATAATCAAACAACCATATGTGCTGGAACCAATTTATTTCTCAAGTACGAGGACTCAAACAATGAGAAAGTATGTCTTCTTGTCGTGTCTGGAAGTGGAACCCTGTAGTCATGAATATTTTCTGAATGTGGACCCTATAGCCATATATATTGTCTGAATGTGGACCCTATAGCCACACATATTGTTTAGAAATGGAACCCTATTGTCAGAAAAACCACTAGGGTAGCTTAGTTGGTAGAGTGCTCACTCCGTAAGTGGGAGGCCTTGGGTTCGAACCCTGACCAGGTCTAACCCAAGACTGGAAAGTGGCTAGTGACTGTTTTTTCGCCAACCACTCAGCATTACGAAATGAAAGTCACAGTCCTTTCCGATGGGAACTTAAAATAATGAGGTCCCTTGTCACGGCGGACTTGGCACGATAAAGAGCTCAGCTGTATAATGCCACCAACGTAATGCACAGGCAGAATTTCTGCAACTTTGCCTATAGCAGGCGATGTCACAATATAAGTGAAATATTAAACACCATTACTCAACTCAACTCAACTCCTATAGTCAGAAATATAGAGCCTTTATAACCTGATTTCACATCTTAACAAGTTTTACCTTACAGATATTTCCTGGGACGTTAAACACCATACTCAACTCAACTTACAGATATTTCAAAACATGACTGTTACATGTATAATGTGATTACACACTGAAATAAAAAAAAAATTATTTCCTCCTGCACAAGTTACAGACTTATTACCAGATGTTTATTAGTTACTCACACCTGTTGTTTATATTTATTGTTTGTATAGGCACCTGCTGTACTTTCCTTTTTATTTATGAATATGTGTACATTGTATTCATAAAAAGGGAAAGAAAAAACAAGTTCTGTCAGAAGAACAACATACTGTTGGTTTAGGTACACATGTAGTCTTTATAAACTTCACAAATGGAGAGTGGAGTAGGAGTAATGGTGTTTGATGCCCCAGTCAAGATTCTTGATATAAATATGTGTAGTTGGTCAGTTCTGGGATGATTGAGGAAACTTGAATGTCTAGGGAAAACTACTGAACATTGGCAATTGAACTGACAAACCTTTTCACATTAGGATTTGACGGAGAAGAGCTTGAACCCAGATGGTGAGAGGCACTGATCTGTTAAATTAACACACTTCACAAAAGATATAGAATGCATGTTTTTGAGTGAGTTAGAAATCAGGGTATCTGGCTTAAACACAGTAGAAGAATGCTCAATCAACAGAGTTGCCCCAGGTTGTTATAATTAAATTTACAACCATGTATTTCACTTATTTTCATATCAGATAATTGTCTAATTTTTCTGAGTACAAAACCTTGTATTCTCAGTGGATGCTTGAAGGCAAAGACTTGAATGAGTTTTATGAATACAAGTATACATATATCAGGATGATCAGATCAGATGGTAGAGAAAACTGAAGTGTGAAGATTAAAACCATGTACCTTCTTTGAGATATCGATAACACAGTGTTCTTCATTTGCACAAAAATAAGTCATTACCACAATAACTACTTTTACATTTACACCACAGAAAACAACAGAAATTTAAAATAAGACTTTTTTTTGACTTCAAAATTGTTTACAGGTAACCTCTTCTTTTTGCCATGTTAACATACTGGTATCCCCTGCTCACAACAAACAGGTGGAACAAGACCATTTTGACGTTTTCTACTGATACAGAAGCTTAGAAATCTGCAGTAGCAGTATTTGTAAAATGTAGTTACCAAATTTGGAACACTGTGTATCTTCAGACCCCTTGGCTATTCTGCAAGACAATCACAAATTTCACCTGGTAATAAGAATGAAAGTCCAAAAAATTGTGTTGACCATAATTATTTTTTCTGTGACCTTGCCTGTAAAATGCAGGAATGGCAGTCAATATTCTCAGACAATGAATTCAAAATTCAGTTTATCTATTCTAAAAGAATCCACTTGCAAACATTTCTTACGGGTCCAGGTTATCAGACAAGACAGTGAATTTGATAAATAACTGTTTTCTGTCAACTTCAATATTGCTGTATTGGGTTACACTGAAATGTTGTCATATTTTTAATTTCTAATGCATCAGAGCAACATTTTTGTATTCAAATTTATTTGACATGTTTATTGTTACTGTATATCAAATTAACCCCAAAACACCTTTTTTTCAGAAATTGTAGCATTATTAACATTAATTATGTTTCATAGATACAGGGCACTGTAGTCATTTCTTTATTTATTTTTCAGGTTGGACTTGTGTTCTTACTCAGTATAGCATCATTAATTATATACTTCATAGATGCATCGAAGTAAGTATATTTAAATTATTGCTTACAATTTTTGTCCCCAAAGGGAAATGAGTGAAAAGTGAAAGGCTTTCTTTATATTCCTGGTAGCCAAAATCACCATTGTCTACTGATTTCTAAGAATTTTTTCAAAGAGTAAAACTTAATTTGCCAAAACACACTTTTAAAAGAACTATATTTTTAATAATTTTGAAAATTTGGCGACTAGTAATTTTAAATTTATGGAAACAGAGGAAACAGGTTTTTGTAATATCTTGGAAAGAAATCAGTATTTGTAACTTGCATCAAGTAATTTTTCAATAAGGTTGATATTTCAAGTTTGGATCATAATGTAAAACCAGTCGTTTCTTGTTGGAACAGTATTGAACCAATCTGTACTGTTTCATAAAATAAATATCTATGCTAGAAAAAATTGCAGTATAAATTCATACTGTAAAACCAGTCATTTCTTGTTCATGCTGTTGGAACAGTATTGAACCAGTATAAATTCTGTACACTACACATACACATACATAAAATGTCTAAATGGCTCATATTACATGTTGTTTTTTGTAAGCTACCATTGTTGTTTATTTCAAGATCTGTATCATTACAATGGTTTGTTGATGTGTCTCCATGGTAACAAAGTGATGATATCATTTATAGAAGATGAATATAATTATTGATACATTTTTATATTTATCACTTACAATGTTAGGATGTATAGACATAAATAAGTTTGTTCCGTGCAGGGAGATTAGTGTAATAAATGAAATTTCCCAGAAACAGAAACCATAAATTCATCAGAAGTTACCATGTAAGACCCCTTAACAGTGATCATACGTTTTCTGTTTATTATTCCCCGGAGATGGCAATAACAAGTTAGTTTATAGTCTTATAGTTTTTCTGCTATAAAACCAATGTTTCAACATATTGATAACAAAGTATAAATACCAATGATAAATAATTAAAATGTAATAACTTCAAATTAGCAATAAATAATGCCTTTTTGATATTTTGATAAAAATTCAGTTATATATGCACCATTGATGGACCAAATGATATATCCTGTCAATAAATCACATTTGTAATTTCTTCTGTACATGGGTTTAACATATCCAATCATTATAGAGTTGTTAGGTTACACTGAGTCTCCATAGCAAGAGTTCAAGGAAAGGCCTATCCTTTTCACAGCTCCACAAGTCATAGAACCTCTAAAAGAGAATTTTACATACATGTGTTGTACAATTGACAGACCATTGAAGCTAGATCTTCTGAAAATTCTGAACGACTTTTGTTTGACTGTGTTAATGAGAGGGTTTCTGCTGTAAAAATTTACTTTTTAGCTCACCTGAGCCAAAGGCTCAAGTGAGCTTTTCTGATCACAATTTGTCCGTTGTCTGTCGTCGTCGTCGTCGTCGTCGTCGTCGTTGTCGTCGTAAACTTTTACATTTTCATCTTCTTCTCACGAACCACTGGGCAGATTTCAACGAGACTTGGTCAGATGCATGTCTTGGTCGGTGCAATTCAAATTTGTTCGTGGTGTTGCCATGGCTACCATAACTAGGTCATGGTGACCTAGGGGTGCAAAAATCTTAAAAAATCTTCTTCTCCGAAAGTATTGATTAGAGAAAAAATCTGATGTGATATTTGGCTTCTCTAGGGTCTTTAGCCTATAGTTTGTTCATTTTGTGAAATTCGGACAAAAAATAGGTTACGCGTTTTTGCGTTTAATTTTGAAAAATCGTAAAATAGCTTCAAATTGTTATAACTTGACTATTTGGCCAGATAATGACATGGGGTTTTCAGTTTTGACATCTTCTTGTTAGTATCTTCAAATTGAGGTCAAGGTCAATTATGAAGGTCGTGACCTAATTTTTTTTACCTCTGATTATAATTATTATCTCGAAAACTATAAACTTTTTGTATAGGCATGTATATTAGAATGTTGTAGGTATTGATACAACAATCATTTTGGTGTATAGAAAAAGGTCATGGGTTCAAAGGTCAAGGTCACAGATGTAAAACAATACCAAAATGGTTACTTATCTCGAAAACTATAAACTTTTTGTATAGGCATTTATATTAGAATGTTGTAGGTATTGATACAACGATCATTTTGATATATAGAAAAAGGTCATGGGTTCAAAGGTCAAGGTCACAGATGCGAAACAATACGGAAATGTTTAATTATCTCGAAAACTATAAACTTTTTGTATAGGCATTTATATTAGAATGCTGTAGGTATTGATACAACGATCATTTTGATGTACAGAAAGAGGTCATGGGTTCAAAGGTCAAGGTCACAGATGCGAGACAATACCGAAATGGTTAATTATCTCGAAAACTATAAACTTTTTGTATAGGCATGTATATTAGAATGTTGTAGGTATTGATACAACAATCATTTTGATGTATAGAAAAAGGTCATGGGTTCAAAGGTCAAGGTCACAGATGCGAATCAATACCGAAATGGTTAATTATCTCGAAAACTATAAACTTTTTGTATAGGCATGTATATTAGAATGTTGTAGGTATTGATACAATGATCTTTTTGATGTATAGAAAAAGGTCATGGGTTCAAAGGTCAAGTCACAGATGCGAATCAATACGAAATGGTTAATTATCTTGAAAACTATAACTTTTTGTATAGGCATGTATATAAGAATGTTGTAGGTATTGATACAATGATCATTTTGAGGTATAGAAAAGGTCATGGGTTCAAAGGTCAAGGTCACAGATGCGAAAACAATACTGAAATGGTTAATTATCTTGAAAACTATAAAAGTTTTGTATAGGCATGTATATTAGAATGTTGTAGGTATTGATGCAATGATCACTTGATGTAAAGAAAAAATTCATTGGGGTTTAGAGTTATGTTTTCTTTTAAAATCTATCAGCTAGCCATTAGTTATCAGTGAGCGTATAAGGCCCATGGGCCTCTTGTTTGATTTATTGACAACTTTTTCAGTTTAACGTTTATTGTTAAAACTGTTAAATCAGTGTTTTTCTTCAGATAAGTATGCTACACATAATTTGTTTGACAGTAATATTCTGTACTTTTTTGTTGCCTTGTCAGCCTTTTGCCAATTATAAGAACTATTTTAGTTTCTTTTAAAGGCAAAACTTGTGTATGATGTACTTTATAGTCATATTACCAATGGAGCATTGTGAGGTCGCTGTTGTTTTTTTGCCTCTGTTAGTGTTTGTTTGGTTTATCTAATCGGCCATATTGCCAATGTCAGCAACTTTAATCCTCGTTATTTACCCTTTACAAGGTGTTACCTAAGTATTTGAAAGTTTTGATTTTTTGTTGGTTTACATAACATTTTAGTTTCTAAGTGATCTAAAGTCTGGCATTGCAGATAGCAGTACCTGTCACCACTAGATTCAAAATCCCCACTAAGCAGATAATTTGTCGGTCCACTTGCTGATGGTTGGTGGTTTTCTCCAGACACTAGATCTGGTTATTCCACCAAGCCTTGAAATGATTGAAAGAATCTTGACCTAATTGTTAACACCGTTTCAACCAATCAACCGCTCTTAACCTTAAATGTCATTAATGTAATGAACTCTTAGAAATGGTACACATGTATTTTTTATGTATTTTTTATTCAGTGTGTTCAGTGAACTGTTTATTCTATCTGCATTTTTAGGCAAGCGAGAACTGTCAGAAAGTCAATATTCATGTAACCATTAATGATAGATTAACAGCACAATAACGTTAACCCCTTTCATGTCATTTAGCAGTCTACTATTCAGGCGGTGAAAGTAACGGTTTTGATCAGGTGATTCTCTGGTGTTAGGTTTTAGATGTTTCGCTGGCAACTTTTGTTGTTACAATAAAGCGGATGTCATTATTATTTATAACATTGTGTAACTTTAAGTGTGGATTGATTACATGACGTGATAAGAAGTATTCAATAAAGCCAATTTTTATTTTCATTTTGCTAAGTAGCAATTGGTCATGTTTCTCAAAAAATATTGATTGACACCAGCATGTCATCAATTTAATTTTTAAAATTTGAGTTTTAAAACTTTTTAAAAAATTAATACTAAAAAGAATTAGAATCGATAAAACTTGACACTTGCAGATGATATGAATGTAGATGTGTGTACATGTACATGTATATTTATTCCTGTTCTTAAGCTTTTTGTCATGATCCCTACTTAATTTGCTTCCGTAGAAACAGTGTGCTTTCTTTGAATGGTTGATTTGGATTTTAGAACTTCCATTTCTACATATTCATCTAGGTTTTACTATTTTAATTGACTTCTGTTGTATATAGCTCAGTTTGTATATTGCTTGCTCCATAAGTTAGCATTTGATTCCTGGCAAGTACTTAAGAGATAAAAGTTTATATAAAGTGCCTTGTCATATTTGTATGGGTGTCATTGGGTTGTATATAATACACTCTTTGCTATTCCATCCATTACCTGCAATAAGCACATTGATTAAGGTTTAAGTTTTTGTCAGTGATGTCTCAATATGAATGAAGTAATTTTGAATTAAGGCATAAAATGTATAAAACAACTTGTGTTCTATAAAAAAGTACTATAATTATTTCAAACTACTTCATATGGTATTAAAAAAATTAATAGCAATAACAAACTTGGAAATGTGTGGCATATATCAGTACAGGTAATGGTACAAAAATGTATATACAGTGTAGATCATAAGTGTAAGCATCAGTGTCCAATGAGAAAGTTTGTGATGGGTAAATGTTTAAGTTTTATTAATGAACTAGATATGGAGACAGGCTCAGGGGTTCAAAATTCCCCATGTCCGAGGACTGGGACCGTTTGATTTTACATGGGAATGCTTGATATTTAAACTGTAAAAGTCTGATGGGTGTGCATCTTTTTTACCAAGATAAGATTGTTCTTTAATTTTTATGATAGAATAATTGTATATGGATCTTTCAATGTTGATATTGGACTTCCAAAACTTTATGTAGGACCTACCAAAAATAATTGCAAAAAGTTTTGGAGCATCCATTATAAAACGTAATTTTTGAACCCCTAAAGCTATGCTTTTCTTGTGACAGAGTTTGTCGTTTGCTTACTAATGTTACAGATCTTATTTCAATCAGCTTCATCTAATTCATAAAATGTGTATCAGATATTGATCGGCCAACAGATGTTCTATACACATATCAAATTAAAATTTTTGTGAGAAGATTTATACTAGGAAGAAACAAAAAAATTATAAAGATATAAAACTTAAGATACATGTATTGTATTACATATCATTGATATATGTAACGGCTGCAATGCTTATTAAAGATTTCAACCAATTGCAGTTGCTATATATAGTAAACTGTTCATTAATTTAAGCTCCTTTATAATTTGAGCACCAATTTTGCTCTATAATTTTACTTCTAAAATTCACTATTTAAGTCACATTAGTTTTTTATTTAACCAGTTTTGAATAATTGAGCACACTGCAATACCCCCCCCCCCCAAAAAAAATTACACAATGCTACATAAAGGTCAGATATTTGCACCTCAAACATAAAGTGTGCTACTTAATAACATTATAATGTTTCAAATTACACATGTTGTAATAAAGACACATTTTGGAAACTGAGAAGAACTTGGTAGAAACTATAATTCCAAACAAATTTATGTTTTCCCGCAAATTTAAACAAATAGCTTGTGGTACATGTTGTTAACACCATTCCTATAATTTTGATCCATATGAAATGATACTAAGGATATTTGGATTCGGTCACTTAATATGTCAACAACATGGATGGGCAATCTTCATACAGTCAAACCTGTCTATAAAGGCCACCCAAGAGAACTGTTAAAAGTGGCCTTTATATACATACAGGTTTGAATAATATGAATAAAGAACAATGGGGATGCAATTCTACTGGCCTTTATAAGCAGGTGGTCCTTATAAAGAGGTGACCTTTTAAGCAGGTTGGACTGTATTCCAATATTCATTGTAATGATTTTAAAAATGGGTGTTTATACAAAGTATTAAGTTTATATAAAAATAGGTAAAGCTATGCAAAACAATACAGTTGAAGGACATAACATGAGATATTTGTAACATATATGATATATTCTATTAAAATATCTGTGTAGCATCTGCTTCTGACAGTACATTCCATTATGATTAATTATAATGTACATATTCCTCATTTGTTGTGATAAAGAAAATTCTGTCAGGTGCATGCGTTTTGTAATGCAGCTTTAGTCTACTTAGTTGGTAGAGTGTTCACAGTACTTCTACTTCTACCAGTTTGTGGCCGCCATCAATCGCTGATGATTCTGCCACTTTGTATGGGAAGGTTGTGGGTTTGATCTGTGGGTAGGTCATACTTGATCTATGTGCTTTTACTCTAAACAACAAACTGTTGATTGGTAGTCTGTCATTATTTTGAAGTTGAACTTAAGACTCCTTGCTTAATCGCTGGGTCAAAACTCTACCATCTGAGATACCCAGAGCAATATGAATAAAAATAAACATTATGTTATCCATCTTTCCCCAATTTTGCCTTTACATGCCCTATGTTTGGGTATGAAATAAATCCTCTCGTATCTGATATGCATGTATTGTAAATAATTTTTTGAATTATGAAAAAAGTTTTATGTTTTACGTGTTGCATATTGTTATTATTTATTTTCAGTGAAGAAGTGGAAACATGTAAACCATGGGCAGAATCTCCACGGCAACAAGTAGATTTAGCATTTAATGTATTCTTTATGATATATTTCTTTATCAGGGTAAGTCAAAGCAATGACAGTTGCAATTTTATTTATTAGTTATAATGTGTTTTGTTTACAAAAACATGTGCATAATCATAATGATCATAATGGTATATCACATGATTCATGTCTGAACAGAACAGTGAGTGTGTGCATGCAACCATCCATGTATAGGTGTATTAATTTAATCTTCTCTAAAACAGCTGAAATAAATTTAACAATTTTTTTAGCTAAATCCTTGGTTAATTCAAATTGAAAGTAATGTCTGTCATTGCCATCCAAAATCCAAGATGACCACTATTACTTTAAATAGAAAAAAAAAATAAAAAAATCATGACCCAATTTTCACAAATTATGCAAATGTGCTGTTATTTTAAGCAAATTCTTTAAAATCTTGTATGAATTAAGTCACTGGACAGAATAGAAAGAAATTTGGTGAGCAAGATCCTTGGTTGTTGCAGGTTACAAATTGTCAAATATAGTCATCTGAAATCCAAGTTGGCCACCAAAACTAAATAGAACAAAGATATATTTGAAGATTCAAATTTAAAAATGTGTCTACCTTTGCAGTCCAAACTCCAAAGATGGCTGCCATTACTATAAATAAAAAAAAACCCAGATATATTGCTCATTACAGATTTTTTT